>JANIJH010034525.1:0-10940 GCA_024520975.1 Erythroxylum areolatum | reverse complement strand
ACTTTTCACAATAATTTCACTTATAGACACATATGCCGGGAATTGTCACGAATGCATGTACAATCAGGTGTTTTTGGAAAAATTTCCATTCATATCGGTATAGAGGCCATTTTACGCTTGTGTGCCGTTATACATGCACACACTCACAACCCAATCCAAATTTACCATTTTATCCCTCCCATCGGTGATGGGATGTTACACAATGCCATTGTGATATGTTGAGCATCATTAAGTCCTATCAAGAAAGTGATTGTGTTATACGTTTCTTGAAAGGTTTAAATGAATCCTACTCCACTATTAGGTCAAAAATCATGCTGATTAAACCATTCCCAGATATCAAAAAGGTTTTTTCTATGGTAGCCCAACATGAACAATAGC
Source organism: Erythroxylum areolatum (assembly GCA_024520975.1). Taxonomy (NCBI): domain Eukaryota; kingdom Viridiplantae; phylum Streptophyta; class Magnoliopsida; order Malpighiales; family Erythroxylaceae; genus Erythroxylum; species Erythroxylum areolatum. Next base: position 10,562 of record JANIJH010034525.1, on the reverse strand, counting down.
TTCTTTCCACAACATCACAATTACCCAATTATGAATCTCAAGCATTTTTTGCTAAAACAGATACCCGAAAAACTTTTCAGTCAAACAAAAGACCACTATGTACCTTTTGTGATTATAAGGGACACACAGAAGACAAAAGTTACAGAAAGCATGGGTTTCCACCTAACTTTACGTCAAGCAATGGAAAACCGAATAACTATCAGTCAAGAGATAGCTTCAAATCTAAATCCAAATATGTCAATAATGTAGAAACTCACCTTGAACCCATCACAGCTGCCAGAAATGCCACTTCAGACACACACAGAGGAACATATTCATCCCTTTTCAACCTAACACTAGAAGAATGTTGTCAGTTGAAGGATTTACTAAACAAAGACAAGGATTTCTCAAACAACTGAGTCAATATACCTCAGGTCAATATACTTACCAGAGATCACAAAGGTACATCTCTATCTGCTGAATCTTCCTTATGGACCTCTACTTGGATTTTGAATTCCGGAGCCACAGACCATATTGTCTACAGCCTGCATTTATTCACTGAATATACCACAGCCGAGAATCTAACAGTAAAACTCCCGAATGGTCAACATGTACCTATCACACACATTGGCTCAGTACATATCTCTTCTCTTATTCTAACCAATGTTCTCCATGTTCCTTTCTTTTCTTTCAACCTAATTTCCATTAGTCAACTTACTTCATTTTCACATTACCAACTGACTTTTACCAAACATTCATGTGTTATTTAGGAACTCAGCATTTTGAAGACAATTAGTTTTGCTAAGCGTTCTAATGGACTCTATTATCTCACCCCTATGCCATAAGCATACTCTGTTACACATCATTCATACAATCTTTGGCACAAACGTCTAGGACATCTTTCAAATACAAGGATTAAGTTGTTATCTGGCATAGACAATTCTGTTATTTTTTAGAATGTTGTTGAATCTCATACTTGTCATTTTTCAAAGCAAAAAAGGTTACCTTTTACTTTGAGCTCTTCTATTGCTTCCTCTTGCTTTGACATTGTACATGTTGACATTTGGGGGCCTTACACACACCTTCCATTCATGGCCATCGATTTTTCCTCACCAGTGTTGATGATCACAGCATATGACCTGGGTATACTTAATGAAACACAAGTCAAAAACTAGAGAATTAATCAAGCATTTCTTTGCTTATGTAGAACGAAAGTTCACAAAACATATAAAATGCATAAGAAGTGACCAAGGAATTGAATTTTCAATAACTGATTTTTTTGCTAAGAATGGTGTTTTGCATGAATCCACCTGTATTGAGACACCTCAACAGAATAGAAGGGTTGAACAAAAGCACCAACACATTCTCAGTGTGGCAAGAGCTTTCAAATTTCAGGCCAACCTTCCAACCAAATTCTGGTCAGAATGTGTTTTACATACAGTTTTTCTTGTTAACCAAATTCCTACCTCTCTTTTATCAAACAAATCTCCCTATTCAATTCTATTTAGTAGCAATCCTAATGTCACACATTTAAGAGTATTCGGTTGTCTCTACTTTGCTTCCACTAAGGAAGCCAACAGAGGGAGGTTAGACACCAGGGCAAGAAAGGCTGTTTTCTGGGTTTTTCTACAGGGACGAAAGGCTTCAAAATTTTTGATCTAGACACCAAACAATTCTTCTTGTCAAAGGATGTCATTTTTTATGAAACTTTTTTCCCTTTTTAAGAACTTCCCTACCACAGTTTTGCCCTACCAAGCCCAATCCTATCCTCCACTGAAGATTTCCTTATTTACGATGACCCACCAGCCCTATCTGCTTCTGAGCCATCTCCTTCATGTGAACCTACACCTCACCCTCGACGTTCCACTAGACAAACTCAAGCACCATCCTATTTAAATGACTATATTTGTCCTACATTGTCTCACACATCTCCTCACTCAATTTTCACAGTCATTTCCTACAATAACCTATCCTTAGCACATAAATATTTTTCTCTTGCTCTTACAGGCCTGAAAGAACCTACAGCCTATAATGAAGCTATGCAATCCACTGAATGACAAGAAGCAATTCATATAGAATTAAAGGCCTTAATTCAAAGCAAAACTTGGGAGCTCACCCATTTGTCTCCTGGAAATCTAAGAAGCAGGTCACCGTCTCCAGGAGTTCCTCCGAGGTCGAGTATCGAGCCCTTGCAACCACATCGTGTGAGCTTCAATGGTTGTTCTATTTGTTACAAGATTTTGGCTTTCATCCTAAAACCCCTGCTTACCTCTACTGTGACAATCAATATGCTCTCCATCTTGCGAAAAAACCCTGTTTTTCATTAATGAATGAAGCACATCGAAATTGACTACCACTTCGTTCATGAAAAATTTCAATCCGGACTCCTACATCTTCTCCCAGTCTCCTGTCACTTACAACTTGTTGATATTTTTACTAAAGCCTTACCTAAATCTCAGGTTAACTCACTTCTCGCTAAGCTTAGAATCCATAATGTCTTCTAGCTTACCGAGGGGGGTGATAAAGAATAGATAAGCAATGCGCAGACAAAGGAGTAGAGAAAGACACGCAGAAAACTCTAGACACTCCAAAGACGACAAAGGAAAAAGAGAAAGACGCGTAGACGACTCTAGAAACTCCAAGGAACTCCAGAAAACTCAAAGAATGGTAAAAAAATCTAAAACATGGGCCTAATGGGTCATCGGTACACTAACACCCAAGCTCATATATAATTAGTACAAGATATTATTATAGATTTATTTTTCGGACCTTTCTCTAGATACTTCTACTCTATGCCTATAAATGTAAACACTAAATCATCAATAAATGCTGGCTGGAAGAAAATTTCTTCCTTTTGTAGTATAATTTTATCAATAGCTAACAATGTCAGCTCTCTCCTTACTCATAATATGAGAACTAAATGGCATATGTAACTTATGTGCTTTGTAAACGTAGTTTCTGAGTATTGCAGTGAACTCTCATATTTTTCCATTATGAATACCTTGCATGTTAGAAGTACTTAGTCGGTTGTAACTTCATGGTCTGTGTGAAATATTGTAATATTGTTATAGCTTAAGCTAAAGTAATATAATAATTCTTTCATTTTTCAAAAAATATTTCAAAAATATCAAGAGAAAAGAGCCTCTCTCCTCCGTCCTCTGGTGTAAGAATCATGTTTTCTTCTACGGTATTTGTTTCTACTCTTTATGTCATTATCACGTCATTTTTTAAAGATTTACTCTTATGAATTCATCTTCGTAGAAGTCTAATGCTACTCAAATATTATAAATATACTCAAACTTTAAACATTCTGAACTTAATTAAAAATCAAATAAAAAGATCTATAATTGAATTATATATGTTTAATTAAAATAAAATCATATTATATTATTAATTTTAATTGGATATAATTTCAAATATTTTGTAATACTTGATATAAAAATCAGATTGAAATATACTTATTGTTCTCAACTGAATCAAATTGAAATAATTAAATATTATTTACTTTTATTTTATAATATAATTTAATTTAAAATTTTGTAAACCAAATTTCATTAAATTTAATATTTAATATATAATGTTTATTCATTTGAACTTAAGACTATTAAATCAATTAGTTTATAACATTTTGATTAAAGATATGATGGAAAAATGTTAATCTTAAACTTTTCATTAAAATAGAAGTTACACTTAATGTTTAGAAGTGTCTAAATTTTTTTTACTATTTTTGAAACCTATTAAATTTAAATTGTAAATGATAAAACTTTTAATTCTATTAAGCTTTAGTTAGTTAGTTGATTACACATATTTTTTAAAATTTTACTTTTCCCAAGACCTATCATTGCCAATCTAATTTATACTAATAATTCCCACCAAATACTAACAAAAGTCCCAATTGGAAAAAACATTAGGCAAATTCCTAATTTCCCCATTGCTCATTATCATGCCACTGTCTTTTTTCTCACCGTGATGCAATTATTAGTGGGCTTGAAGGACAAGAGTCATAACTTCAAGATCATAGCCAACCAATAAATTGGATGTAGTGAAGATTGAGCCAACAGTTATATCAAATGGAATAATTTGCTTCAATAAGATGCTTAATTCAGTGTCACATCTTGACCTTATAAATAAGCAATCAGTATAGGAATGTTGAGTTGAGATTTTGCATTGTAACTTAGTTGGAAAGTTATGTTTAGATCTTGATTTTGTTTTCCGCCAACAACCTTGTCAATTTTTAAGGACAAGGCCTAGAAAAAAGTCTTTAAGGAATTAGTGTTGTTAATGTAGTCCCCGAGTAGATGATAATGTTATCGTAAGATGATCTATTGAAAATTGGTTATACATTATCTTCTTATCTTTAATGTTAATTACTTTCAGGTTAAGAAATTTAAATTTCTCTAAAAGATCAACCAAAGAACAACAACAATACACTGTTTAAGTTTAATCAACAACTATCAATATGAGAATGAAAATTTAATAACGAAGCAAACAATGAGATTTACATGAAAAACTCTCCAACGTAGGAAAAAAATTACGGGCCAAATCGACAAGCAAATCCACTAAGCTTAAATAAGGATTTATAAAGTTTAATATCTATCCCCATTACAATAAGTTTTCTCACAAAGTTTCAAGATTGAAACCCAAAGTTAATATGTCAATCAACAAACTCTTAAACTAATCCCAAAAATAATTTTTTAAAAAAAGATGAGAATCCTATACTACTTGACCTCTCTATATTTTTCTTCCCCTTTTAGTGTTTTGGTCGCCACTGTATATTCCAACCTATTTCTTTTCCTTTTTATATCCCAAAATAGGTTGTCTGTACTATAAATGATCATATACACTACTGTGTAAGTAACTGTGACACTTCTTACGTCACTTTAGTTGTAGACGTAAACAATTATAGAAAGCTACACAGTCATCACATATGACCGTATATGTCATGAATATAGGCATGTACATAACGGTGTGTGTCTTCTTCCTTCACTTATTTCTTCATTTGATTCCAAAGGCTTACAGGGTTGATCCACACAGTCGTGTAAGTTAATGACATGGATATGTAGCACCCTACATGTCTATGTCTCCCCCAAAAGAGCTTTATCTAACCGTCATTCATCTTGTCATCACTCGCTCATCATTCCTATGAACCATAAAAGCATCAACAATCATTGAAAGGCTTTAAAAAAGGTTGGACACTCAACAATCTCCCCTTCTAGCCTAATTATAGGGAAGACATGTTAAGCTTTAACAACAACTTGAGAGTCATCCCGATAAGCTTACTACAAAGTTCAAGCTTGCTTCTGAAAATCGTTTTATTCAACATATCAACATCATTTAAGTTCATATGAATCTTCTTCAACATCAATTGTTGATCCTTAATCACAGACCTCAACTAATAATATCTGACATCTATGTGTTTTGTGTGATAATAATACATAGTATTTTTTCTCAAGTTAATAGTACTTTGACTATTATAAATGTAACACCCCACTCCCGTAAGACCCGAACTCGACATCGATAGTGATATCTGAGTCCATGCCCTGCGATGGTGGTGTGCTACATCACTTGTCAAATCTCAGTATACATTTTTTTTAAAACCTATGCATATACACATTATGCGGAAAACAATTTACATAATTAGAGCCAATCAATTATACAGAAATCCTAAAATACATAAAATTATACAAAAAAATTGCAGACACTAATGCAGACGCAACTGATCCCGACCTCTACTCCCACATGTAAGCGGTCACTATACGCCCGTTGCCCAACGGGGTATTCTTCTGCGTCCTGAAAAATAATTGCAAATTTTGGGTGAGTTTTGCGAACTCAATGAGTGACCATCATCGATGGTCCACTCAACCCATGCAACAAATCTCAATTTGAATAACATATTAGCATTGCATATTCGATCACATTTCACAATTTGCATACGTCTAACTCAATTTCATACACATTTTTCACAAAATTGCACATTCACACTTTCACAAAAATCCACTTTCATATTATCATAATGGATACACATATATGACATTCCCTTTCCATTTCTTATAATTTTGCTGTGACCAAGTGCCTAAACTGTCTCCACATTGGGGCTCATTAATATCTGTCCCTTATCCGGATGGCGGATACAGGGCTCATTATACGTTGAGCCTGAGGCTCTGAATCACTTATGAGCTCGAAGCTCATTTGCACACATTGAGCTAAAAGCTCTAATCGGTGGCAACTCTGGTCAACAACGCTTACATTTCATGCAACACTCAGGCATATCACAAATTGTCATAAATTTCACAGTTAAAAGTACCAATGACTATTATCACATCAGTATATGGAATTTTACCTTTCATTCAATCAAATAGATCAAAACAAATATGACATGTAACACTTTTTCAATTTATTTCGATATTGTGACCGAGCGCCTGAACTGTCCCAATGAGGGCACATTATTCGTTGAGCCAGAGGCTCTAAAACTGTCCCACTAGGAGCACATTAATCGTTAAGCCATAGGCTCTGAAACTGTCCCTTTAAGGGCACATTATTCGTTGAGCCAAAGGCTCTGAATCACTGTGGGGCTCGAGGCCCAAATGTGACGTTGAGTTAAAAGCTCTGATTAGTGGCTGCTCCGGTCACAACTGTCATTAACTGATTTTGCATTCATGTATGAACGGCATGTGCCACAATTCAATCACTTTATTCATGTATTCATATATCACAATCATTTCCAAATTACCACATTCGGACAAATGGTTCACAATGTGTCACATTATGAACACAATCACAATTGCACATACCCATAACACTTCTATATCTTATCATTCCAATACTCCGGACTTTCTGTCCGGAGTTCACAATCAATCATTGTCCCACCATTATACTCCAGAGAATTATAATCACAGAATTTTAACACATAATAGTTGGAGAACCGTCTAGGTCACTCACATGACTTCCACGCTAACGCCAGGAAGTCTCGACAACGTCAGTGGGCTGACGTTCCAAATGCGCCTCTATCACAAGTCAAACACACTTATCTTACACATTGTCCGATCAGAAATATCTAATAATGCACATGTAACAATTTCAAAATATATACTATGCACTTTCGTGACATTCCCAGCACTATCCCAACAATTTCCCGTCACAGATTTTCCTCAATATCGGAACTCAATAGACACTAACATCATTCACTTTGTTTCAAAAAAATCTGAAAGTTATTCTCCACATAGATACGGACTATCTTTATGTTGAAACAATATTTTACACTCAACTTTCATCCAAAATTGAGAACTTTATAATTTGAATTAAAACTTCTTTCTTCATAAAACTTGTAGTCCCATATCTCAAGTTTATACCCAATCAAAAATCACCTAATTCAACTGTCGGTATAAATAGTTATAGTTTAAAAACCAAAACATATCAGTCAGGCATAGTAGCTCGCCGCGGCGTGAGGAAGCTCGCCGCGGTGAAACCCACAAGCTCGCCGCGACGTGCACACTAGCTTACACCGCGACGTGCATGCTTGCGTGCGCATGAACACGTCACGACGTGCAAGCCCCTTAAACCTCTGAAACCTAATTTTTCAACAATTTCAAACCAATTCTCCCCATCTTTCAAAACCTAATTCATCTTAACACTAAAACATTACTCACACATCATTTTCCAACTCATTTCAAGCCCAAATCATACCCAACATATCACAGATTAGCCATAGTCGAGAACCCTAAAAACTCAACATAAAAGTAACCCAATCTTAAATTTTTAACCCTAAAAAACATGAACCATTCAACAAAATCAAGAGGGAGAAGCTTAAACTTACTTGATTTGGCTTTAAAATCTTCAAACTCTTCAAGATTTCCTCAAAAACCCAAGCCTATCTCTTTTCTTCTTCTTCTTCGACGGCTTCCTCCTCTTTTCACAAGAAAAATCCATATTTTCCTCTTTTTATACCCTTAATAAGGGTGAAAAGTCTATTTTACCCATTCCTTTAAACCTTAAGTCTTATAACCTTAAGTGTCATGCCCAATTTTCCCTTATACAATTTCTTATAACTTCACTTTCCTACTTCAATTCAAAAAATTTAACTCTAAGGGACTAAATTGAAATTCAATTTCTTCGGATTCACAATTTTCATTGATTCTTTCACGCCTATCAATTACCATTTCAATCAATCCATTTTCTTTGACTTTCATAACCCCTCTCCAAAATCATTAATTTACAGTGTCAATTGGACAATCATTTTCAATACCGGAAATCTCATCGGTATCCACTTATCAATTTTATGCATAATATATATAAGTCACTCCAATTCAATTTTCCAAACACATATTTCACACTTTCCACAATAATTACACTTATAGACACATATGCCGAGAATTGTCACGAATGCATGTACAATCATGTGCTTTTGGAAAAATTTCCATTCATATCAGTATAGAGGCCATTTTACGCTTGTGTGCCGTTATACGAGCACACACTCACAACCCAATCCAAATTTACCATTTTATCCCTCCCATCGGTGATCGAATGTTACAATAAAATACCACATAGTCTTCTTACTTCACATCCAACTCTTCAAGGAATATTTTTAACTAAAGCATCCCCTTACTAACTTTCACTGTAGCTATATACTTTGCTTCAAACTACACGCTCTTCTAGCTTGAATTGCCATTGAATGGCTCCCCCTACAAACTTGAATAGAAAACCTGAAATAGAGTTTCTTTCGTCAAGATTTCTGGCCATATTTGTATCTATATAACCTTCTAGAATTGGCTCACTATCACAAAAATCCAAACTCCAGTTTGAAATACAACTTAAGTGTATCAAAATCTATTCGCTACTTCTTAGTGAACCTTTCTTAGATTAGTTAAGAATCTACTCACTAACCTAACAACTTGTGTAATATTTATCCTTGTACACATTATAACATATATTAGATCCCTACTGTAGAAGAGTATGGAATAGAATACCTTCTTTCTCCCTTTTTGTTGATGGATATCCACGCTTGCTCAGCGTGAACTAAGGTGTTAGTGTCATGCTAACTAACTTGACATACTTCATATGGAACCTTTCTAATACTTGTTCAATGTTCCTTTCTTGTGATAACCACAATTTCCTACTCTTCCTGTCCTGAGTTATCTCTATGTCTAAAGTCTACTTTATAGGTTCCAAATCTTTCATACCAAAAGATTTAGACAAATCCTCCTTTAACTTTTGGATTCATCCAACATCTTGACTCACAATTAGCATATCATTAACTTATAAAATAAGAATAATAAATTTCTCACCTATTAACTTCTTGAAATACAAACCATCATTGGCATAAGTTCCCTTGAAACTATAATTTGTCATAAAGGAATTGAACTTTCGATACCACTACCTTAAAGCTTGTTTCAACTCATTTAAGCTATTCTTGTTGGACCCCATTCCCGAAGCCCAAGATGTTGGACCTCGTTCCCCGAGCTCAACTATCCGGAGTCAAAAAGCGTGAGCGGGTTTTCTTGTAGGGTTATTTCTATTAACCCTCACTTCCTTTCCATCAATCTTTTTGAATTCACTCCAAAATCTATCAATTTTTGTGAAAAGGTAGAAAACGCGTTAGGAATCCAAAGCTTTAAGAATCACTTAATTTGGAAGTCGGACGAAGAAGTTATGGCCAAAAGAATCCAATATGTTTATGTCCTTACCCAAATTGTACATGTCTTGGCCCGATTGCCATAACTTTCTCCACAAATGTCTGATTGATTTATTTTTTAGCCCATTTGAAAGAGGACTTCAATATCTAATGTCCATCTAACGGACATATGTCACCCAAAACGTCCTCTAAAGCCTCTCCAATGGTTCGTACATCTATTCTAACGTCATATACACTCCTAATCTCCCCAAATTCAATCCTTCTAGTGGATGACACTCCTCAAACATTCAATTACCAATTTGAATGTATTTAAGTCCCAAATCTCAACTCAAATAACTCATAAATTACACAAACTCTCATCATCTACCATAGTTGTCATGTTCATACCTCCCATACAACATCATCAGTTATAATAGCCATATTTCTCAACTCCGATACCCAAATTTTACAAACTTTATATCGTTGGAAAGATAAGAGGATAAACTACAATGTTCAAGAAGACCACTTTGTCTAATATATTCTAATTTAACCCAGTTTTTCCCCTGAAGTCAATACATCATTTTCACCCCTATGAAAGCTTGAAATATGAATTGCACATTATAAAATAAATAAGCACATACACAAGGGAACTTTTTCAATCATCAATTCATTTCCAAATCAAAATGAAGTTCATACAAAGCTTTTATACATAGCTTTACTTGCATATCGACATTTCATCAACACCTTAACACAAATTACAAAATACATTTGATGCTCCATGTTCAATATGCTTATAAAGCTATCCAAAAGTCTAGCTACTAACTTGGTACATATGTTAACTCTCTCGGAATTGTCCAAATGCCTTGTAAGGATTCACTGATCTTCTCAATCTGCACCTGAGGAGTGGGAAAAATATTGGGTTGAGTTACACAGCTCAGTGGCTAAGATATTTATAGCCATTGGCGATGAGAGATCG
>JANIJH010034496.1:0-10941 GCA_024520975.1 Erythroxylum areolatum | reverse complement strand
AGGGATTGAGCAAGGCTCAAGAGGGTCGAAACTCACCAAGAGGAAGAAGAGGAGAGAAACCCTAATTGGAGGAAAAGAGTGTTTTAGCCAAAATCAAATCCTAAGGCATTTAAAGGGAGGTATCTCTCTTTCCTCAAACGCTAATCAAGCTCATATTCGTTTCAGTCTAAACTGTCTCTAAATTCCAATGGCTCGACATTTGATTCCTAAAATCATAAGTCTAAATTTCCCATAGCCATTAGACAGTCATTTCAGTCCTATAAAATCGATCAGTCCGTCACTCAGAAATTTCCAGTCTGGACATTTCCTCCCAATTATTCCAAAAAATTTTCCTAAGTGTCGCTATCAACTGACGGTCACTCAAAAAAACATTTCAAATTCAACCATTCAAACCCCATTAGTCCATAATTCACAGAACACATCATAATCACAAAAAAATGCCGGGAATGTCATATATGCATGTACCTACGCGTGCACGTGCCAAATGACTCATTCCTCTAAAATTAGAGGTCAAAATAAATGTTCAATTCCAAATATGCAATGCAAATTACTAGCCTGTCCCAATTTACCAAAATAACCTTCCCGTCGGGGATGGGATGTTACATAAAAATTGCATAATCAAGTCATCAATCTTAATTTACTCATTTTTCTAGCTTCATTTAACCATACTCATAGTGATTAAAGCCTAACTTACGTGATCTAGCTTCCAATTCTTCAAACTCTTCAAGAACACTAAGAATTCTTAATTTTCCATGCATCCCACATACAATATCATGGAGGTTGGAAGGTTTAGGTTTTCTTGTCGCAATGAAGAAGACAATATGGTGGAAGTGGCAAGTGAAAGATAAGGGAGCTAGGTTCAACGTTGGTGGAGGTTGGTAACAAAACTCATGAAGAAGGTGAATAAGCTTGAAGAAAATGGAGAAAGTCATGTAGAAGGGAAGAAAAAAGGACAAAAATACTTAATGTTCTTTCAAATTAAAAGCATCGTGAGTTTAAAGGCATGACATCCAATTTCTATGGATTTAACTAGGTTCTCTTATTTAACTATTCAAATCAATTCCAATTCCTACTCCAATTGTCTCCAAATTTTCAATGACACTTGTCAATAAATCCAAAAGTCATTTATCAAAATTTCTACTATCATTTGATAGTTAATTCTAATACAATTTAATAATTGTCTTGCCACGTGGCATTTTTCCTAGTCCAAACATACCCAAAAATTCAAAAATTTCTCAAATTTTACCAAAAATTTAAATCAATAAATATACTCTCCAATTCAATTTTCAACACATAGAAACCACAGTTCTCAATAAAATCACATTTATAAATCAATTGCATCCAGAAAATGTCAATGAATGCATGTACAATCATTTAATATGCAAAAATTCAATATTCAAGTGTATGTGTATGCCAAATTATGCATGAATATGAAATGCACTTTCTAACTTCTCACTAAACTCATATATACACTATTTGGGCCTTAACATGAATAAAAGGATGTTACATGCAGTTTTTCTCACACTATATCATGTATATGCATATTCCCATACTAACTATGAATAAGGCTTTTAACTCGATGCTTGTAGTCCTATCATCCTAAAGATTTCTAACAAATCCATCAGCTTGATTAATTATGATATGAACAAAAAGCATTTTATGTCTTTGTTCATCTCCCATAAGATTTTTCCTCTAAGTATGTATATATCCATCTTTTCCAAAGAGTATGCTTCTCAGTGAGTAATCTTTATAATCTTTTTCTAATAAGAATTTTGTTGTTGAGGCTAATTATAGTCATCCCCAACCCACCTTCATTAGTTGGTTTACGTGCCTCTTGCCACGTAATCTTAGCCATTACATTCCTTTTCTTCTACCTCCCTAAAGAAAAAGCTCTTGTTCTCTTTTTTTTTTATGAAATTGATTACGCCTTCATATAACATCATATGAGCTAATTAGTAAATATGGAGGAAGCATAGCATATATTTGATCAGTAACAATCTTCCCTTATAAGATAAGTCTTTATTGTCATAGCGACAACAAAGGAGAACACTCTCTATACAACAATCTTTTAGTTGAGGCTGATAATCTAAGATATGTGAAATGAGGACTGGTTATTTAGAGTCCTAAAATTCTCAATAACCATTTAATTTCATCCATTACACTTAACGATAAGATAAACTAGCTTTTATTATAGTTTAGACTTAGGTTTGATAATTCCTTAAATAGTTTTAAGGAGTTGGAGATTGTATATAGAAATCTATTATTAGACTTATAAAAAATTAATACATCATTTACAAAGGACATGGTAATTGATCTAACTCTTTTGATTAGAGAAATGTTGTACTTGATAAGCCTGAAGAGAGCTTATATACACATTATAAACATATAGGAGGATAGGGATCCCTTTACCTCAATATTTTACCCCCTTTGATGAATTGTTTTAGCTCTCCATTTACAGGAATGTTGAATAAAGTTCAAGTTATGCATTCAGTTATCTAATTCTTGAATTTTTCTAAAAATCAAAAGCCTGGAGCAATTACATAATGAAGTCCCAACTTACACTATTAAAAGCTTTATTGAAATCTATTTTCAAGGCATAATTATTGGGATTGTTTTTGTGTATAGAGCATGTGCTAACCACTTTAAACTACCATAAATGTGTTAGGTATCTATCCTCATGGGGTGTATGGTTCTCATCTTCTTCTCCAGACTAGGGTGTTTTTGGTTCAACCCACTACTTCCTTTGGTTTTTCCATCTCCTCCTAATGCTGGTGCTTCTCCATTTAGGCATCTACTTCTTCTCCATTACAAGAAGCTTCTACTTCACACATTTTATCTTCATTTCCTTAGGCAACTTTTTTTACCTTTACTAGAAATAAAAGATTCAATAATGACTAACTTTACTATTGGTGAAGCCCCAACATTAAGAGACATCTTGACACTGTTTCTCACACCCACAAACACACATATTCAAATTAAACCAAAACCATACATCAAAATCCCAAAAAATAGTTTCAAGCCTAAAAGCTCAATCACAACTTCTAGTAAGATTTTCATGTTTTCAAAAAGTACAAAAATAGAGGAGGCTTACAATTAATTTTAAGGAAGTAAAATATGTAAGTTGTAAGCATATAATTTCGGTGAAATTGCAAAAGCAATTATTAAACATGACAAGGTTTTCAACCAAAGTTTTTCTATAAACTTAATGAAGGGAGCAATGCATATTTTTTCCCAAAAAAAGAAAAATCCTCCTTAATTAGTATTAAGGAAATCTATAAAAAAAATGTTTTAAGATTATTTTATTAGTTCATTGATGAATTTACACGTATGACTTGGATATCACTACTTACAAAAAAACGTGATATTTGTATAACATTTCAAGTGTTTTGAAACATGGTGAGCACTCAATATCAGAAACTAATTCAGGTGGAATTGCTCAAAATACATAGTTTGCAAAAACTGGAATTGCTCAAAATGTAACTAAAGACTTGTTTTACAAAAACTAACTTCAAATATAAAATATGTCTAATCAGAGTGATGTCTTGACTCTTGACTACTCGATCTTTTGCTTCTCACCTGAAGATGAGACGGAATGGGAGGGGGTGAGCTTAAAGCTCGTAGGTAACAATTTTATAACCAGTAATAAGCAAAACCATTGAAATATTCATTTCCATTGTAAAAAAAATTCACATTGAATCATAAAGCACATATTTCTCAAATTCTCAACCAAATTTACAATAATGCAAATCATATATGCATCAATCTTATCAAAATATCATGAGTACATAAGCACATCAAAATGATCTAGGTGGATCCAAAAATAGAATGTACTACACATTTTCACATAATGGTCCTGTGTAGCCATGAATAGAACGTACTATCGCAATCCCAATTAATGGTCTTGCGTAGTTGTGAACTTAGAGGAGTCCATGAAGGAGCTCTATGCCACTAACGGGTAGGTGGGAGAAGCTTTTTGTCAAAGTGTACTTGATTTAACTTAGGGGACTATCACAAACCCATATAACATGTATTTCATAACTTGTAAACTTGTTGCCTAAAATGGCACATTTTTCTGAAACTTGTTTTCATAAACATAAGATCTTTTCAAAAATCATTTCCATGTTCATGTCACAATTCATCAACCAAATTCACATACCAAACATATGACAATTTCTCAAAGCATTCAACAGCAATAAATACAATATTTATGAAGTAATTGAAAACATTTTTATTCTCTTGATTTAAAAGAAAACTTTAGTGGCTTATTACTTAATTATAAAAATGTAACCCACCTTGAATTCCTTGCTTATAACTTGCTCCAATGTGCCTCTCCTCTTGCTCCTCTTGCCTATTTTGATTTCCTTAAACAATAACCAAAATTCCATTCAATTTGGTTCAGAATTTAGAAAGATATAACTCAAACATTTTCAGACTGTTCTTATACTGAAACCATATTCAGTATTTAACATCCATTCAGAAATTAGAATTCTTAGAGACTGAATTGGAACTCTATTTCATTAGATAGCTTGTAGTCCTATGTCTCTAGTTTACTCCAAATAAAAAATCGTTCCATTTAGATAACTATAGAAAATGATATGGATAAAATACTGAAACATGTTAGAGTTATGCAGGAGAAACTTCGCCGCGGCAAACCAAAGAGTTGGCCGCGGCGAACTAAGGATACTTCGCCGCAGCGAACTTTCTCAGAAACACGACTCTTCTCTCAAATTTTTCTAGATTCTTAGTCTATTCAACCCCATTTTACTTCTAACGATCACATAAACATGCTTCATTCATAAAATCAAGAAAAATGATGCTTATAGTTATTTGATTCAGTTTCAAATGCTTCAAACTCTTCAAGATCTCCAAAAACCCTAGTTTTTCTCTTCTTTTCCCCTCCTTCCACGATACTCTCCTTCTTTCTCTCCCTCATTCACAATTCTTCTTCTTCTAATTTATACTCTTAATGAATGTGAAAGGTCCACTTCATTTAAGCCTTATGTCTTTTAACCTTAAGTGATCTGCCAATTTTGCCCTTGATACATTCTTATTATCTTAACACTTTAATTCAATTAATCCATGCAATAAATTCTACTAACTATGACATAATAATGAACTCCAAAAATTAATCCATCAAAACCTCATAATTCATTCAAATTATGCTTAATTAAAGAAAAAATTCGGGGGCCAATAGTGGACATGATTTATTATAGGAGTTTGTTACATTGGATAATTATACGAGAAATATTATATGGACTAATTGAGTAATTATAGGGGTTTTTTTATAATAGAATTCTACCCAAAGTGTAATTGTATCTGTACATATAGCCTACATATGAGAGATACTAGAATTTTTACAAAAATATCATTGTTTTAACATATTGATTGATTCTTTTGGGTTAAGGCATAAAGAGGTAAGAAACTATTAAAGGAGAGTCTCATTGCAAATGTAGGGATGCCTAAATACTTAAAAGGGTGGTTTTCGAAAATTAAATCTTGAAGTTTCTAGAATTAGAGCTTTTGAACTAATACAGCTTGTAAAAATTAGTATAATGCTTTTGTTGAAGTTAATAGAGAGTCTAGATATCCTAGATAATTGTTTTCAAGAGCTTATAAAGAGATTATTAAATGGGTATCAACTCCAAATAAAAGGAGGAATAAATTATCAATAAATAATAGAGTAATTAAGTTTAACTTTTAATAAAAATAATGGAACTTGAAATTATGATCATGCTCTACTGCTTTGTTAATAATTCTATTTAGCATCTCAATGCAGATAATAAATAGATAAGGGAATTAGTTTACAATATGTTAAATATTACGATAACATTGATGAATTTGTATCAATTTTGAGTGTTTATGTAATTGGATCGCGATCCATAAATGTTGATATTCCATTCTTTTACTCATAATAAGTGAGCTTTAGACATCTATAAGTGGCGTAATTTAGTTGCTTGTCAAGCAGGGCTAGTAATAGTGTTGCCCACGTTCAAGGAGGAAAACCAGCTTTGCATAAAGAAAGCATAAACAAAGAAACAGTATGTAAAGATTAGAGCCATACAACTCATGAAGACCTGAGTCATGCAACTCATGCAAAATGACCTGTGAGGATGACGAGACGTTTGAGTAGTTGGAATGATTACATGCACTAAGTTTGTTAGACCCTGTTTCCATAGTCCAACTCTGGAATCATAAAATGAGTGTATTATCCTATAGGGTTATTTAAATGAAATCTTATTAGCCATCATCGGTTCATCTTCATTCTCATATCATCCTAAAAATTCCCTATTTGATCAATTGATATACGACAATCCATTCTTATAATTATGTCCTTAATCATATTTTACCTATTTTGAGACAATTAGCATAACTTTCACTAGAGATGTCAGATTAAGGTCATTTTAAGATAGTTTGAAGAGATCTTCTAGATCTACAACTTTTGAAAAGACCCTGAAGAGAGATTTTACCATTTAAAGGGTCAAAATCATGAATTTCTAAAAATGTACAGTGAATGTCCACTAAATGGACATACACTACACCAAAACGAACATAAATGGGGCTACGGGTCTTTCCAAACCCGTGAAGGTTTGTTTAATGGAAATTGACGAGGATAGGGGTCTTTTTAGACCTGAGAAGGTTCGTTTAGCAGACTTAATATCCGTTTAACGGATATGGATGAGGCTAAGGCTCTTTCCAAACCTGAGAAAGTCTGTTTAGTGGACTTAATGCCTGTTTGACGGACATAGGTGAGATAGAATTCACTCAAGAGCCTTTCCAAAGGTTTCTACATCTATCCTAATATTACTTTCACTCTAAATTGTCCTAAATTCAATTCCTCTAATGCAACATCATTTCATAACCATTAACTACCAATATTCCATTAAACTCTCTATTCTTTGCTCATTTGACTCATCACTTACAACTAATTCTCATCATTTACAAAATACTATCTTTCCTTTCTATAACATCTCACTTATAAGTAACAACCATTCATGTTCAAAGTTCATCAACTCAAGTTGATAACTTCTTCAAGGATACCTAATTTCAACTCACATCATCTATACACAATTCAAATTTCATTAACATCAAAATAAAAGAGTTTTACAAAGTTTTAATGGGCATTTCAAGCCACAATACATCATGTCCCCTAATCAAAAAATACAAAATACACATGAATGAGTAAAACTTGAAATGTAGCTAAAGCCTTGTTTTTCTTTTTTCCTAAAATAACTTCAAAAACAAAATATGCAGATTTCGGAGTGTTGCCTTGACTTTCGGTCACTCGAGCTCTTGCTCGTCACCTGGAGATGGAGAGAAATGGGGGTGAGCTTAAAAGCTCGTGGGTAACAAGTTTATAATCGATAAATAAGCAAAACCATTTAACATATTCATTGCCATAGTAAATTTTGCATTGAATCCATAAAAAACTTATTTCTCAAATTCTAAAATTGTCAAACAATTCATAAGCAACACAAATCATGTATTCATCAAACTTGTCAACACATAATAAACACATAGGCAATAAGAATGGTTTGGGTAGGTCCATGTGGGAGTTCTTACAAATATCCTATAGTAACATAACAGACTATCACAAAGCCATATAATGGTTTTGCATAGTTCGTAAATATGAGAGAGTCCGTGAGGGAGCTCCATGCCACTAGCAGGCAAGTAGGAGAAGCCTTTAACATGGTCAATATGCATGTGTCATAACATAATGGATCACCACTAACCCACACAAACATGTATTTCATGGCTTGAAAACATATTGCCCAAAAGGCACATTTCGGAAACAAATTTTCCATAAGCACGATAGATTTCAAATACCATTTCTATCTTCATTTCATAAACCATCAATAAGATTTATATACCAAACATGTAGCGCTTTCATAAACCATTCAAGGAGAAATAAATACAACATTTATGAAGCAATTTAAAATCATTTAACCCTATTGATTTGAAAAACATTTATGGCTTATTAACTCAACTATAAACATGTAACATTCCTTGAATTTCTTGCTTAAAAACTTGCTCAAATGTGCCTCTCCTCTTACTCCTCTTGCCTCTCTTGATTTCCTTTAACAATGGCAAAATTCTATTCAATAGGAATTCAAATTAAGAATCTCACAAAGCATATTCACTAAAATTGATTCTAGAATACTTAAACCTATGCATTTCCTAAGCTTTCCAAAAATTGAAAAAATTAAAAATGGGCTTACCTTGAATCTTCACTAAATAAAAGGCTGTTTGGCTCAAATGGAAGCTCTTCTCTTCCTCTTTCTTTTTCTCTTCTTGAACAACCTCAAAATCACTCTTGAAAGTTAAGAAAAGATGAAACCTAACTTAAACTTCCTTCTTTTCTCTCTTCTCCATGACACTCTCTCTTCTTTTCGTTATTCTCTTCTTCTCCCCCTTAATTCACTTTTTTCCTTCTTTCAAATGCAAGACCACATTTTCTTCTTCCAGTTCTACCCTTAATGAGTGTGCAGTGTCCACTTTTCCATTCCCTTAATGCCTTATGTCTTTAAAACTTAAGTGAATTGCTAAATTTGCACTTACACACTCTTACCACATTAATTCTAACATTTCTATCCTAAATTCTAATTGTTACTTATGCTAACTAAGTTAATGAATAAATTCTAAGAAAATAAATAAATAAATAAAATAAAAATTTGGGGTCCAACGATTCTCCCCTTTAAAGAATTTTATCTTTGAAATTCTTACTTGCGTCATTGAAGAGGTGTGGATACTTCTCCTTCATGGCTTCCAAGGGCTCCCATACGGCCTCTTTCATAGAATGGTTTTTCTATAGGACTTTAACTAGTTGAACTGTCTTGTTCTTGAGGACCTTTTCCTTAGTGTCCAAAGTCTCCACTAGAGTCTCCTCATAAGTTAGATCATCTCTCAACTGAACTTCAATAGTTTGAATGATATAGTAGGGATCCGATCTATACCTCCTTAACATAGAAACATGAAAGACATCATGTATCTATGACAATTTTGGTGGTAGTGCCAACCTATAGGCTAGCAGCCCAATCCTCTCAACAATCTCATAGGGACCCACATATCTCACGCTCAACTTGCCCTTCTTGCCAAACCTCATGACGCCTTTTAAAGAAGATATCTTAACAAAGACTTTCTCACTAACTTCATACTCCATTTCCTTTCGGTGTGCATCAGTATAGCTTTTTATTCTATCTTGAGCTGCTTTAAGCCTTTGCTTAACTAGATTGACCTTGTCGACTGTCATCTGGAGTAACTCTGGTCCTATTAATTTCCTTTCTCCTTCTTCATCCCAGCATATAGGAGTTTTACATCTTCTTCCATATAGTGCTTTATAAGGAGCCATCTGAATGCTCGAGTGGTACGAATTATTGTAAGCAAATTTGCCAATACAAATTTGACCAATGGAAAATGCTCATTTTAGGCACCTTTGAAATCCATCACAGATGCCCTGAACATTCATTCAAGGGTTTGAATAGTCCTCTTAGATTAGCCATCTATTTGGGGATGGAAAGCAGTGCTAAAATTTGACTTAGTCCTCAAAGCTTCTTGCATACTTTCCCAAAATCTCGAAGTAAACTAAGGATCTCTGTCAGAGACTATAGAGTCTGGAATTTCATATAGTCTCACTATCTCATCAATATACTTCTTTCCTAGCACATGCAGAGAATCAACCTATTTAATTGCTAGAAAATGGGCTGACTTCATCAAACGATTAACAATAACCCATATAACATCAAGCTTCCTGCTGGTTTTAGCCAAACCCATCAATAAATCTATGGTCATCCTTTTCCACTTCCATTTAGGAATGGATAACGACCTTAACTTGCCTAAATGTGTCTGGTGTTCAACCTTGGCTTGCTAACATACTAGACACTTGCTTGCGTATTCTGCTACATTCTTCTTCATGCCTTTCCACCAAAAATGCTCTTTCAAATCCTTATACATCCTAGTGCTACCTGGTTCTATAGCATAAGGTGCATTATGTGCCTCATCGAGTATCTCATCCTTTACTTCTTTGAAATTCGAAATACATAGTCTATTTCCTACAACCATAAGTCCGTCATCTCTCACTATCACTACAGATTTCTTACCATTCTTAATTTCTTCTCAGAGCTTGTTCAAATCTACACCTTGTGCTTGCAACTCCTTAACTTTCTCCCTAAGTATCGGTCTCACTCTGAAATTAACAATAATGCAATCAGGTTTCTCCTGATTCAAGCTTATTCTGAGCTTAACCATCTCTTTCAAAAACAGTAGATAAATGGTCTAAACATGGGCTATGGAGGATTTCCTACTCAAGGCATTAGCCACTACATTTGCCTTTCCTGAATGGTATTCAATCAACAAGTCATAGTCCTTAAGTAACTTTAACCACCTTCTCTATCTCAAATTCAACTCTTTCTGGCTCAATAAGTACTTGAGAATTTTTTGATCTATAAAAAACCTCATCTGAACTCCATACAGATAATGTTTCTAAATTTTCAAGGAAAAAATTATTACTGTTAATTCTAGATCATGAGTTGGGTAATTTAATTCATAAGGCTTTAGTTGTCGCGAGGCATAAGTTATTATCTTATATCCTTGCATCAATACACAACCTAAGCCTTTCCTTGAAGTAGCACTATAAACTATATTTCCTTTATCTCCCATAGGCAAAGTCAGAATTGGAGCATATGTCAATTTGTGCTTAAGCTCCTCAAAGCTCTTCTGATATTCATCACTCCAGATAAACTTCTGATTTTTCCTTAATAACTTGGTCATTGGAGCAACTATCATTGTAGCACCCCCTTACCATAGGGTATACATCGAGATGCCCGTAGGTCATTCCGATACATATCCTACGATAAGGGTGAGCTACAAACAATCACTATAACACCTCGCATGGCATCATAATCATAAAGCATCAAGATGAAAATCACTAATTTTTGAAACCATAAT
>JANIJH010034363.1:0-10950 GCA_024520975.1 Erythroxylum areolatum | reverse complement strand
TATTTTCACACTTTCTCTCTTTATTTCTTGATTTTCAACTTAATTTCAATCAACTCATCCACTTTTGAATATTTCTTCTTTTCACTCAAAAATCGGGGTCCAACACACCGACATTTGTGGACCTTTTGATGCTCCGCCCTTTAATAAAGAAAAATATTTCATCACTTTTATAGATGATTTTTTCACACTATGGATATATCTATTTGCTGCTCGAAAAATCTTAAGCTGTAAATACCCTTGAGGTGTTTGTAAAAGAGGTTGAGAGGCAATTAGATAGAAAAGTGAAAATTATAAGATCTGATAGAGGTGGTGAGTATTATGGAAAGTATGATGAATCTGGATAATGTCCTGGTCCATTTGCTAAGTTCTTTGAAAGTCATGGCATATGTGCACGGTACATTATGTCAGGCACACCCCAATAAAACGGTGTGGCAAAAAGGCAAAATAAAACATTAATGGATATGGTTAGGAGTATAATGAGTAATTCCTCATTACCCAAAAATTTGTGGATGTATGCATTTAAAACTGCTATATATATGCTAAACAGGATTCTTAATAAGGCAGTTCCTAAAACTCCTTTTGAGTTATAGACTAGAAGGAAACCTAGTTTAAGAAACCTGCATATTTGGGGTTGTCCAGTAGAAGCACGTATCTATAATCCACTTGAAAAAAATTAGATTCTTGAATAATTAGTGGTTACTTTGCTGGTTACCTAAAGAAATTCAAAGGGTATATATTTTACTGTCCGAACCATAGTTCTAGAATTGTTGAAATATCCAATGCTATATTTATAGATAATGGTGAGGTCAGTAGGAGTGCTGAAAATCAAGTTGTGGATATTAATGAAATAAGGGTTGATGTTCCATTACCCATAAATGTTCTTAAACCCACAACTACAATAAATGTTGTTCTTGCCTTGGAAGATCAAAATAATCAAAAACAACATTTAAATAATGAAGAAGCATCCTAAGAAGAACCTGACTTATCACCAACTCATGCAAATGAACTAGTTGGTATAGCTTTAAATAAACTTGTAAAGGTTAGAAGGTCAACTATTTCTGATGATTATGTGGTTTATTTGCAAGAGTCGGATTATGATTGTGGCATTGATAATGATCCTGTTTCATTTTCACAAGCTATAAGTAGTGATAAGTCTGAAAGTTGGATTGATGCTATGAAAGAAGAGTTGAAATCAATGGCTCAAAACAATGTCTAAGATCTTGTAGACTTACCAGAAGGTTCTAAACGAGTTGGTTGTCAATGGGTCTTTAAGACCAAATATGACTCGAATGGCAACGATGAAAGATACAAAGCTAGACTTGCTTCCAAAGTTTACACTCAGAAAGATGAAATTGATTATAAGGAAACTTTTTCACCTGTCTAAAAAAAATTTAATAGAGAATAATTTTAGCATTAGTGGCTCAAATTTGATTTAGAGCTACATCAGATAAAGGAAGTTTACATGGATTGACCTGAAGGTTTTTCCATTGAAGGTAAAGAAAGTATGGTGTGTAAATTAAAGAAGTCAATATATAGACTTAAACAGGCTTCTAGGAAATGGTATATTAAGTTCAATAATACCATTACTTATTTCAGTTTTAAAGAAATCACTATTGACTATTGTGTTTACCGAAAGATTAGTGGAAGTAAGTTTATATTTCGAGTTCTTTATGTTGATGACATTTTCCTTGTTGCTAATGACTTGGGTTTGTTGCATAAGACTAAAACATTTCTTTCTAAAAATTTTGAAATGAAAGATATGGGGGAGGCATCTTATGTAATTGAAATTTTAATATTGCCTAAGAGATCTGAAGGTTTATTAGGATTGTCTCAGAAGGCCTATATTGAGAAAATTCTTGAGAAATTTAACATGAATAGGTGCTTAGTAGGTATAGTCTCTATTCAAAAGGGAGATAAGTTTAGTCTTATGCAATGTCCAAATAATGACGTGGAACATATAGAAATGGAAACAATTCTATTTGCTTCTATTGTGGCCAGTTTGATGTATCTACAAGCCTGTACTAGAACCGACATCAGTTTTATAGTAGGGATGCTAGGTAGGTATCAAAGTAATCTTGGTAGTGATCATTGGAAGGCTGAAAAGAAAGTGATGAGATATCTTTAAGGAACAAAGGATTAAATACTCACTTATAAGAGGCCTAATCATTTATGGTGATTGGATATTCATATTCAGATTTTACTAGGTGCGTTGACAATAGAAAGTTAACATTTGGCTTAGCTGAAGGAGTAATCTCATGGAAAAATGCCAAACAGTCTATCATTGCTTCATCCATTATGGAATCAGCATTTGTAGCTTGTTATGAGGCTATAATTCAGGCAGTATGGCTGCAAAACTTTATTTCAGGGCTTGGGGTTATCGACACAGTAAGCAAGCCGCTGAAAATTTATTGTGATAATTCTGCAACAATTTTCTTCTTTAAAAATGACAAATACTCCGAAGGAACAAAACACATGGAATTAGGACGGATCTCATGGTAGCAGATCCTCTAACTAAGGGTTTACAAGTAAAGAAATTCAAAGAACATGTGCTTAGGATGAGTCTTGGTTGTATTGATGATTGATAATAATGTTTGATGATGATGTTTTAGCACCCTTAAGCTAAATAATAATATGTTTATGAATTTTATATTTCTTATTCATTATGTTTAAGTATACATGATTGTTTGAATAAGAAATTTGTATGTATTTTCATAACAAGTATGTGGACTGTATGTTGTTTATATACAACTTATGAACTTAAACATAATAAGTTCTTAATGTAGTGGTATATGGAAGGGAGTATACGACTATACTATGTATGACCGCCATAACCCACATTATGTGATTTGTTCTGTTGAGGTTTTTATGATGTTAACGGTTTATAAGATTTAATTCTTGCTAGCCTTATGTTATACTATTAAATGTAATGATGAAACATCCAGCCAAGTAAGAGAATGTAAGAAATAAGGCCTGATGTTGTATCCTAAATTTTCTATAAGCCTATATTAAACTTAGTTTAAGGTTTTCTTAGTTTAATAGTATATTAAATCTTAAATGTTAATTTAGTACTTAATGAACATATAAGATTTAATGTCAATAAAGAAGTGTATATAAACTAACTCCCTCTCGACCCTAATCAACTACAGACAAAACACAAATACAGAAAGAGTAGGTATTTGTGCATTGAGCTTTCCATCAAGCTATCGTACAGAAAGAGTGTCAAGAGAGAGAAACTAGTTTGTACTTGGTAAAAGTTTTCTTCTTTACATTATGACAAATTCCGCTCAAGGTAAATGATTTATTTGCTTCATCTATGTGGTTATTATTATATTCAAGATCTGAATGGGCACAAATGATTTATGTGTGATTCATGATTTATATATGATTTATGTCTTTAATGTTTAATTATTAAGAACAAAAAAGACGAGATAGAAACAAAAGTTACACTATTTGTGATACAAAAATGTTTTAGACCATATTTCTCTTATATGACCTTGAATATGAGTGTTGACATCCTTATATAAAGAGAAGAATGACTTTCATTTTTCTTAAAAATGCATCTACTCCAACATTCATCCTTGATTTATTTTTTAAAAAATATCAAGCATTCACCTTAGACAGGTGAATTTATCCATTGTCAAAGTTTTAATCATCATGTTATCTATTTGCTCTTAAGAATAACAATGCTCAAACTTTACTTCTCTCTTCTTCTTAGCTCTTCTTATAGCATAAAATTTAACCTTAATATTCTTTGCTTATGTATGTTGAATGGAATCCTTCACAATGACGATAACAAACTTATTATTAATGAAAAGAGAAGCAGTTTCCTTTTGTTTCAACCCAAGGTCATTTAATAATTTTTGTAGCCATATATAAAGGTTTAAAGCACTGAAAACTACAACGTTAGCTTCAACTTATGATTGAATAACTCCTCACCTTTTAGAATGTCAAATAAACAAACCGAAACAAAAAAGGCATAACCAGAAGTACTCCTAGCATTATCAATAGAACCAACTCAACTAATGATAAGATCTCCCATCAACTCAATGTTTTATTATTTTTGGAAGATTAATCCAAAAATTTGATGCACCTCTCACACACCTAATGACTCTCTTGGCTACATCACAAGGTTCAGAATAATAAGTACATCAATAAGGTAAGTTCATATCTATCTACTAATACTGAATTCATACCCTCTATTAAGTATGATTCTATATTGATATTATTGATGTGATTCTATATTGATATTATTGATGACATGTTAACTTAGGATAGATGTCAATATCCTTATGCACGTGGATATATATATAAAATTAAGTAGTCATTATCGTGATGCCTATGCGAGTAATACTGTAACATCTAAGCATATGGATATTGGTTTGGATACTTATAGTATACTACATGCATTTATGGTGGTCTTCACATGACTGAGTGCTTGTTTAAGGAATTACGTGATTGACATTTTTTTATGTATGGATGTGATTAACTGTGATTACGGAGGAGGAAAAATACATAAGATGTGCCAACTGATGGGTATGCACTTGAACTAGGTGTGCATCGTTTTGATTATGAGAGATGATTGAGATATGACGCAAACCAATCCTGCTTAACGTTTGACATTTGATCGGGTCCTTATTTGACATGTATATTATCAATATGATTCTAACTTTTGACGTATTGAGTAAGGGTTGGTTTATTGGTGATGTTTGACTCTCCATAGCCCTTTTGGACTAAGAGAGCCTTACAACTATATGAGTATAGATGTATGGTTAGGCTCTTGGTGATGCTTAGCTTTTTGCAGCCATTCAATGTATAGTATTTCGAGGATTATCTTTGGAGACTAAGGTCCTATAGATATTTCTTCTCCAGGGTTTTTTTTGGTGTGATTTGTCATGCATCATATATGTATGTTTATATTAATACAAATTGTATATTATATGAGCATGTCATGAGACAATATGGACTTACTCATTGAGGTTTAACTTCCCTCAACTATATTTTTTTTAAGTCAGCTACTACTAACTTCGTAGTAGGGACTAGGTATGGCAATAAGCTAAGCGAAACCTTGGGGGGTCCAAGGTAGTAGACTCAAGTCGGGCCTGAATAGACTTGAATTATTTTTTAAATGAAATTTAAACAATGTTATTGTGTCATTACCTTGACTTGAGCCTAGCTCGAGGCCCGACCTGGCCTGGCCCTTTGACCACAAGCTGGGTTAGGCTAAAACTACCATCCCTAGCAGTGACTCCAAGGAGAGTTAGCTACAATATATCTACTTCTATGTATGCTTTTTGTTGATGTAGGCAAGCTTTACTATTTATAGCCCTTAAATACCACAAGTGCACGGGTCGTGACATGTAGTATACGAAGGGTTGATCCCCTGAGGAAGTGCAAACTAATCTAATCCAATGTTATCTAATGCTAAGAAAATTAATAAAATGAAAATAAAATTGCATAGAAAATTAAATATTGGAAAGTGATTATTAAGAAATTAATTCGCAAGTTTAACACAAAAAGAAATTGAAATTGAGCAACACAAAAGTTACAATGGAAATCAACCAAGAAAAATTAACAAATTATGAGAGAGGGGATTCTTCCTATCATTAATGCTAAACTAGCCATTTATGTGTTAATGAGGATCGATTCTAGACTATTGAAGGGGGGATTACTCTATCTCGAGTTATAATCATGCACCCTAATTAATAATCCCTAATTGGTTTAAGTACCGAATGGGTAATCTATCAATTACCAACAGTCCTAAGCCTAATTTGTTTTTAAGCTCACTAAAAAAACAATCGAGTCTCACACGAGATCTATCTCTATATAATAACTAATTAGATTAATTGCGTGGTCTATTGGCTCTCATTAACCTAACCTAATCATTTTGCATTCAACTCAACCTCTCGGTTTGTTATGGAAGCATGATAATACAACAACCAATCACAACACCCAATCAAATAGCATAAAAATAAATAAATTAACATTAAATCAAGATAAAATCCTAAAAGAAAGTTAAAACATCTTAATCAAATATAAATCTATAAACATATTTATATTCATCTTAACATTCAAGAAAATGAAAACAAAGATGAAAGAAATACACGTGGAATAGGGATCAGGACACCTTGGGAAAGCAGCAGCCAAGACGACTTGCTCCTTTCTCTCCTCTTCCTATTTCCCTCTCTTATTCTTCTCTACACTTGGAGTGTTTCTCAAAATGGCAGATTAAAGGCTCCCTTTTTTTGTCTTTTCTTTTCCTTCTTATAGCATTTTCTAATTAGGGCAACTCTAGGGCTTTTTTGTGGCCCCTATCACTTGCACATACACATTGATAATTATTCAGTCAATAAAAAATGTAACTAACTTTAAGTAGGTTTTTATAAAATCCAAGTTATTCACAAAGATCGGTAGGTTTTATTTGAGAAAACACTTTTTTGTTAATTTTTATTGACATAAACCTAGCTTTTTTATATGAAGGTAAACATTTGTGATAAATGTTGATTCGATTACTCAACTAGGTCATGATTTTATTAAGTGGTTTGGTTGGAATGTCATTACAACTTTTTGACGCGAGGGCAAACATTTGTGATAAATGTCCCCTGGTTACTCAGCTACTTCATATTTTCAACTGGCTACTAGCTTTTTTCATAACCCCCAAGCAAGCAAAATAGTTAATTATTTAAGATTTTAATCTTTTTTCTACATTTTATTATTGCCTACCTCATTGCTTTAACTAGTAATTCTCATGAAAAGATACTAACAATGCTACTTATTTGATTGGCCTAAAGTTATAAATGAATGTGTCTAATTCTTAGGGTGAATAAACTAACATCTTATCCTAATTAACATAAATATTTACCTAAAGTAACTTAGATCACTAATTTCACAAGCTAATAAATCTTCGCAACCTAAAAGACTATGTTCAAAGCTAAATTGATCCCATTAACTCCTAGCCATTGACATATTCACACAATTCACATCATGTAACCTAAACAAACTAACATAAAATTATGTAAAATTCATATTCAAAATAAAAACATACATGCAGACAACCCTACCCACACTTGGGCAACACATTATCCTCAATGTGAGAAGAAAAACAAATAACTGATAAGGTGGGAATACATATAAAATAAAACAAAACATAAAGACAGAAATTAAAAAGAAAGGGTTAGAACACAAAACCATCATGGCGATGGAGGTAGTGATAATGATGGTGTCGGAAACCAAATTTGCTTACCACTGAGATTGCTTTCCTTTCTTATAATCATTTCAAAGAGAGGGAGAATTATTAATCCTCAACCGTTCCAAATCTTGAAAACTTATTTGTTAGCACTTAAACAAATATAAATACACATAATCTAAATTTAACTCCTAAACATGCTAAGTTATGGTTATTAGCTTGACCTTGCATCCTTGGAAACTCAACTGGGATCAATTACGAGTGGTTTTTCCCCCCCGTGTTTCCCAATTTTAGCTTTATAGCTTGTAAATAAGCTACATGTTGGAAGATAATGAAAAGGACATAATCAATCAAATCAAAGAATACAAGAATTACAAAATCAATCGAATAAAAGAATCCAAGCAATTCTTGTAATGCCCTTTTCAATAGCAAACTATCAAAATAATCAAGAATGTTGAAATCCCATGAATCTTGAATGGAATTAGATAGTTTGTCCTGTAAGAAGGTGCACTACACTTTTTCTTTCTCAATCACCTTCGTCTCCTTTTCTACTTTCACTTTATGAACATAGAATTTCATATCTGCTTCAAGCTCTATGTCTGTTGTCATCTGTTCTACTTCTTCTTTCTCCTTTAAAGATTAAACCACATCAATTTTCCTAAATGAGGGTAGAGGGGGAATGTATAGAGGGTCCTCATTCTTTTCTTCATCCTTTTGCTTCTTTTGGTCTTCTACAAGGTTGGTTTTAGCTAGTCTATCCATTGGTTCTGCTAGCTCTTTCCTAATATTAAGTGTGATAGTCTTACACGACTTTATTGACTTTACTTTCATATTGCATAGAAAATTTTCCACATGTCTTTTACAAAATTCCTTGGAAAGTTGGCCCATTTGAACCTCTAGGTTTTGAATAGAAGAGGCATAATCTTTCACTACTTGCTTAAACTTCTCTTTTGAGCCTCTTCCATATTGATGAGCTTATCCATAATCTTGTCCAATTTAGAATCCTATGAATTGGACTCATCTTGTTAAAATCCTAATAGGTCTTGATGTTCCAAGTGAGTCCTTATATTATTAGATCAACAGAAATCTGGATGGTTCTGCCAACCCAGATTGTATGTGTTCTAGTAAGAATGATGACTTTCCCTAACCAAATTGTGCCTCATTGAAGTTCGCATGGGTCCTTTGCTCCCTATAATATATTTTCCTCCATCATTTAACCTTTTGGATTCCTCATAGTTGCATTGTAATTTCCAAATTGATGTGTCTTCTACTCTAGACCTAAACTACCTTCTCTCACTGTTGTTTTTTCTAATCCTTATACTAAAACAATTAGACTAATCCTACACCCGCTCGAAAATGATGCCAAAAACATGTTGATGTAGGCAAGCTTTACAATTTATAGCCCTCAAATACCATGGATGCATAAGTTGTGAAATGTAGTATGTGAAGGGTTGATCCCACGAGGAGGTGTGAACTAATCTAATCCCATGTTATCTAAGGCTAAGAAAATTAATAAAATGAAAATAAAATTGCATAGAAAAGTAAATATAGAAAAGTGATTATTAAGAAATTAATTCACAAGTTTAACACAAAAAGAAATTAAAATCGAGCAACATAAAAGTCACAATAGAAGTCAACCGAGAAAAGTTACCAAATTATGAGAGAGGGGATTTTTCCTATCATTAATGCTAACCTAGCCATTTATGTGTTAATGGGGTGTTGGTTCTAAACTATCAAAAGGGGGATTACTCTCTCTCAAGTTATAATCACATGCCCTAATTAATAATCCTTAATTGGTTTAAGTATCGAATATGTAATCTCTAAATCACCAACAGTCCTAAACGTAATTAGTTTTTAAGTTTACTAATAAACATTTGGGTCTCACACGAGATCTCTCTCTATATAATAACTAACTAGATTGAATGTGTAATCTACTAGATCGCCTAACTCTCATTAACCTAACCCAATCATTCTGTATTCGACTCACCCTTTTGGTTTGTTACCAAAGCATGAAGATACAACATTCAATCACACCACCCAATCAAATAACACAAAATAACTAAATTAACAATAACTCAAAGTAAAATCCTAAAAAGAAGTTATAACATCTTAATCAAACCCAAATCCATAAACATTTTTTTTATTTATCTTACATTCAAGAAAATAAAAACAAAGATGAAAGAAATACATGTGGAATGGGGATCACGATGCCTTGGGAAAGTAACAGCCACGAAGACCCACTCCTTTCTCCTCTCTTCCTCTTTCTCTCTCTTCTTCTTCTCTCTTTTTGGAGTGTCTCTCAAAATGGTAGATTGGAGGCTCCCCTTTTTTTTTCTTTTCCTTCTTATAACATTTTCTAACTAGGGCAACTCCAGGGCTTTTCCCATGCTTCAAAGGTCTAAAATATCCCTAAAAAATGAAGTTCAAAAAGTTAGGCCGTTGTCTTTCACACAAGCCATGATCGTGGCACCTTGTTTCCCCTTCTGTCACGATTGTGGTCAGCATGCCATGATTATGGCTCCTTGCATCTACTTATATCATGATTATGGCTTATTGGCCATGATCGTGGGCCTGGGTTCAGCTTCGGGTCTTCTCCGAATCTCCTCCGTTCTTCTATATTTGCCCTTAGTAAACATGTCACAGAACCTCAAAAACATAAAATTAAAGCTCAAATGCGTGCTCTAACCCACAAAACACTTTAGAAACAAATATCTAACCAACTAACACAGTTCTAACCTAAACATGCACTAATCGAGAATTTAACCACTAAACATATCCTAATCTACCCACAAAATATGATGCAATCTACCACTATCACTTTTCACTTTTTTTCACTTGTAATTGTACTCTAGTATTTACAACAATATGATTTAGCATGTTGAAAATTTTTCTTCTAATGCATTCTAACATTATTATACTTCACTATGTTTGTACTTATATGTGCCTATGTTGTCATTTATTTTAAGATTTTGTATTTATTTCAGTCACTAGTAATCAAGCTTATGTCTGATCTAAGGCCCTAGATTTTTAAGTTTTATAAGTAGATTATGTGCTCATTTTGAAAAACTTGATATCAAAGCCTAGTTTAAAATATTTAAGGTCTAGGGTGTAGTTCTACTTGTCATTGTGGACATATGGGAATTTACTCCTTCTTTAAAATGGCTTTCTTGCTCATAATAGTTATATGTTCTAATCAGTGATACTAATCATTCCTTTTCTTCCTTTGTTAGCTTGAACAAATGTGTGCGACTTTTTGCTGGACTTAAATAGGAGGCTCATATAAGGTCTTGGGGCAAAATGAGGTGCTTGCCCCTACTGTATCAGTTGGAAGGTGGGTAGGTGTTGGGACCCGATCCGGGCACCGGATCCCAACCGGAAAAGCAGAACGAAAAACGGAGACCAAAGCAAAATCAAACCGAAACGAAGACGACGATACAAAGTAACCGAACGAAACAAAAGGCGAAACCGAAAGCAAATCGAATAAACATAGCGAAACGCATAGCGAATGCAAATCAAAATCGAATAACAAATCGGAATAATCAATAGAATCGAAACAAATTCCGACATCCGTTGGAACAAATACACTCATCGCGTTGGAAACCTAAACTAACCGATCCGAAATTCGGTATAATTTTTTTTCTTTTCATTCTTTTCCATTTTACTCAATTGCATAAATCGCAAAACTCATACAAACATACATATCCCAAAATTTCATCCTTTAATCCGTTCTTATTTTCTTTTATTGCCATATAACCAATTTTCTTATC
>JANIJH010034265.1:0-10954 GCA_024520975.1 Erythroxylum areolatum | reverse complement strand
CACCCAGCGTGTGTTTGCGGGTTATACCGTGGCATCCAACACAAATCAGTATTGTCCTCTTTGGTGGGAATCGAACACCCAACCTCAAGGTTTTGTTGCTTTTACAAGCACGCCTCTTACCATTGAGCCAATTGGCCTATCATATACGGCAGCAACAAGCCTAAAATGGCTAATTACTAGTGATGCAGGCAACAATAATGTTTTTCCTGAGACATTGCACTGGCATTATGTATCCATCCTAGAAATTCTTCTTATGGGCATTGGGAAGTTATCGTGTAAATATGTAAATTATACTAAAAATATAGTTATTAGTTATTACCTTCATCTTCTTTCTCTATTTTTATTTTTTTCCTCCATATTTATAAAATACATTGAAGTAATCATAATTGTTTTGTCCATTATTTCCTTGGTACTCTTTTTGCTCTTCTTCCTTCAATCTCTATTAAAGACATTCATGTCATTTTGTGTTTGAAGGTGAAAATTATAACTGTATTTCTATAACTTGTAATCAGAATAATTTATTTTATTTATCTATTTATAATGTATTTGTTTATTAATTTCAAGAAGAGTGAAGTATAGTTTCAAAAGAAGAATAAGAAAGAAGATCACACATTTTAGACAATCAAAAACATATCATTGAATGTTCATTTCAAATAAGCAACATCTTTAATCACTAGAAGAAAAATGTCATTTAGCGATAGATATTATCGATGAAAAACCTTTAGATTCCGTCGGTAATAGAAAGTAGCGACGGAATTAACTGACTGACAAAGGTATCGTAAAAATGAACGTAAGTAAATTTACTGACAGACAATTTATATAGTCGTCGGTGAATATTCTGACAGTTTGCTATGACTATCAGTAAATTTACCTTTGCCCATTTTCTTTCCATCGGAATATTTGCAGACAGTATTGGTTATTCCATCGGTAACATTACCGACAGTTATGATTTTCTCATCGATGAATATACTGATGGTTTAGCAAATCCTGACAGTAAAGTTGGCAACGGGCTGTCATTATTACCAACGGTGATTCTTTGTTCCGTCGGTAAATATTATGAATTTTACCAACAGTTTGTAGTGATCTGTCAATAAATATAATGGATTTTACCGACGTACTTGTATTTTCTATCGGTAAATATCTTTAATTTTTTTTTGAAAAATTTTGACATTAAATTTTGTTTCATGATCTTATGATTAATGCATAATTTCAATAATTATGAATTATCTGTGTATAATGTTTTGATTTGTTTATATATTTAATTTGTTTAAACGAAAAGTTGATTGATAATATAAAGTTAAAATTATTTTAATTGATAATGAAAACATTAAATTGTACATAATAAGTATTAGTAATTCAAATGAAATGATTACAAATACACTATTGTCCTGTGACCGTGGATGCTCTAAGGTGTTACTCCTCCCCTTCAACTCATCCACCTCATTTCGGAGCTGAGCTATGTACTCTATTGACTATTGCAACTGAATTGCCAATATCTGCACTGTGCTCTGAAGCTTATGGACTTCATTGGTTGTCGACCATCTACTAGATGATATTGTACTGGATATGGAGGATTGTGAATAACATATGTTTACAAATAAACTTAACTCGAAGATCTTTCCACAATAGTCCCTACCACCCACTGCATCAAGATATATCTGACTCTTATCAACAATTTGTTTATGCTGAGACTGTCGCTGAATGCTTTCTTATATTTAGTCCTATTAGGAGGCAATGTTTATCTTAGTATGTGATAATTATTAAGAATTAATTATAGCATAAATTTCACATACATTAAGTTTTCCACATCGGGTATTGACAAATGTCACATCGTCATGTTTCTTAGTGTAAGTATGTAAAAAGAGCTAACGGGGTGTAAGCCTCATGCCTATAGACTTTTCCTGAATAAGAATAAAATATTATAAGTCAACTAGAATTTATAAAAATTTCAGCAGAGTTTCCTCTATTTTTATGATATTTACCATCTGTTAAACAAAGAAATTTACTTAACAACACAACCATATATAGCACCAGACATTTATAACATTATCATTCTTTAAGATACACATTTTCATTCCAAAATTCACACATCAATTTAAATTGATATATAGTAAAGCAAAAAAAATCATAATATAAATGTAAAATGTAAATACTTACAAGTCTCTCTGCATGCTCGTGGTAAGTAATAGATCCTCCCATACGTACGGGAAGACTCTCTACCTCCGATCTTCCACGTCTATTGATAGAATTACGCTCTGAAATGGACATTACCTCTGGAGATGCCCGATACTGTTGCCAACGACTCCATATTTATTTAGAAATATAAGGTCATCGTACACCAGCTTTGTTTATCGCACCAACAAAGTCCTAATAATATGTACATGCTCGTCTCTCCCATCATTTATTAATGTTCGCGTCAAATTCCGAATCCCAAAAAAAATCTTTCTGAAATAAAAGGAAAATTTTTTATAAATACACATATTGTAATAATATTTATCTAATTAATGTATACAAATCAATTAAAAAAGAAAATAATATTTTTTATTGTACCTCAAACTCCTCATAGTAAAATTCCTTTGTGACTTGAGAGATATTCTTCCATATATAACCCTCAAGATCAATCTTCTCTTAAATTTGGATGTCATGTTTCTAGAGCACGGTCCAGATGGAATCTACCTAACATAAAAACAAATAATTTTATACTAATTTTAAAATTTAAACCTATAACTTAATTATAATCATATGGTATTTTTATGTATTTTCACTTACAAATTATTGATAATTATGATGTAAGTTCTTCCATCAGGTCCCTCAACTCCAGGTTGGCGACTGCCTCCTTCATCAGCATCGTTTACCCTTGATATCTCTGTCGCTATAGGGGTAATGGATGATGTAGGGGTGGTGGATGGTATAGCATCAGGTACGGAAGGTGATGCCTCATTTGTAAATGTAGTGCTAGAGGGAGAGGAGGTGATTCAGTTGTAGCTGAAGAGTGTGATGATTCACCTTCACATTAAGTATCTCCGAATCATTGTCTGAACCTGGGTCACATTATTTCACGTTGTCTCTTTAGTGGCATATTTCAAACTGAAATTCATATTTGATTGAATTTTCTAGAAATATAAGAATTTGAATTTAATATTTTACACATTGAAAAGGAAATAATTGATTTGTTGAATATAATATTCAATTACAAACAAAAATTAATTGCTATCATCACTTAATTGTAAATTACAATCATCTTTTTTTTTAATAATAAGAATCAAACTAAAGCCCCTTTTCGTATCTTTGGCCCTCATCACCATCTCTATATGAAATTTCAATATATTCATTAGAGGGATCGTTCAAAGTTTCATTATCGTCATATGTGACAGATATATTTATTTCATTAGCATCTTCCTCAAATGCTTCACTTTCAATTGTCTGTTCTCCTTTTTCTTATGATTCAAAAACACCTCTAGGTTTATCTTTGCAAACGACCAACCAATCTGACTTATCTCTTCGTAAGCTAGAAAAAAGGACATAATACACATGACTCGCTTGCATTCCTAATACGAAACGTTCAAATTTTCCTAATCTTCTTCGGTTGTTGATTTCAACTAGATTGTATCGGCTATGCACTTTTATACCAACATTCAGAAATACAAATTTTGAGTACTACGTACACTTTTTTAATTGAAATACAACTTTTGAGTATAATTCATAACCCTCCATCAATGAAAATTATACTAATACTCTTTTTATCCAATACTATATCTATATTAAAAATATATATCATCACTTCTTAAGAAAGATGTACACTTTTAAATGAGAAGGAGACTAAATGAAAAGAATACTATGACTCAATACAAAATTTATTAGCACGTGGTAAATTAAATACCACAAGTATATATAAAAGTTACTACCTACCATTTGAAATAAGTAATAACATTAGTAAAAAATTAAGAAAATCATCTTTCAGTACAAACCATACCCTACAATAATACAAAGTATTCTAATAATTTATTTATTAAATACCATATTTAAGAAGAAAAAATGTCATCATTCATTACAGATAAGGAAACATTTTTAAATGGGAATTTATTAACTAAATGAAGAGAACACTATACACTACAACAAAGTAGGCTTTTTTTAGCTACAATTTGTAAATAGGGGTAGCCTTTTAGCAATGGCTCTGAAAATCATAGCAAAATGATAAAACAATGTTCGCTAACAATTGATTATTAATCATTTTGAAATGAATTTTTTTTAATAATTTTTTATAAATCCTACTCATCGAATGATCTTTTTAAAGTATACTACAAACAATATTAAATCCTCATTTATATGTTGTAGATGTTAAGAGGTAGTGGTACAACTTTGAACAGATCCTTGGGGAACTCCTTACTTAACAGTGCAGTGATAACTAACAGATGGACTAGAACTATGCTATAGGAAAAAGTATAGGCTCTTTGGACAAGAAGATCACTTATTGAGTAATGAACATGGAATTCAAGCTTCCTAAAATTACATCTTACTGGTCTCATATAAAAGACCAACTGATTACTTATGGTGGATTGGTCCTTTTTTTCTTGGCAAAGGACAACATGCATAAGCTTATAGGAAATGTAAGTAACTCTCTAATTGGAAAGACCTTGGGAGCTATCTCTCTAAAGTTGTCAACAAATATATAAACAACAAAAGAGAAAACATCTTTTTATGACATTCAAGTTCCCTTTTCTTGCATTACAAGCCTTTGTTTACTCTTTTTCTTGGTTCTCTATTTTATAATAAATTACGTGTCCATGAAGAGAAAAGACAATTGTTTGTTTGCGACATGTTTTTAGTGAGGAGTTTGAGCAGAAGTAGGTGCTAAGCAAGATTGATAAGCAAGTGGAAAAATACAAATGGAGCAAATGAGATTGACTGGAACAGAGATGACTTTGAAAAGGGAAGTGGAATTTTTTAGGCTTCAAATTGATTCTCTTTGAATTAAGAACATTAATTTGTTGATTCGGTTGAAGCATAATCGAAAAGAGACTGATTTAGTAACTTTTGAGCTAGACGATGAAATGCAAACTTGTATACGCTACTTGCAAAATCAAGGTCTAGGAATACTAAATGAGAGTGCAGAACTGTGTTCCAAGTTATTGGAATACATCTAAGGAAAAACTAGTCAACTTTTAGAGTGATAGAAAGGTACTGAATTTGCAACCACTGATTTAGATGGGAAGTTTCTTGCTGAATTTGACATGAATTTGGAGCTATCTCTCTGAAATTGTCGGCAATATATAAACAAACAAAAGAGAAAACATCTTTTATAACGTTCAAGTTCCTATCACCTTTTCTTGGATTACTGGCCTTTTTTTACTATTTTTCTTGGTTCTCTGTCTTACAATAAATTACGTCATGCATATATTATGACTTTGCTTAAATTTAAACATTTATTTTTATACTATAGAATCAAATTTACACCTTTATATTTAACAAGGAGTATATTGATATTAAATTGAAGAATAAGTATAATGGATTAAGAACTGGATTAAAAAATTTTAAGAACTTACTCAAAGAAACAGGAATCTGCTGCAAATGAATGCTGGAAAAATCTATTTTAGGTAACATATGTTTTTGTTTTATTAATATATCATATAATATAATATTTATTCTCAAATTCCTTTTTCAGTATTATAGGTACATAAAATAGCTCACATATTCAAGAAAAAAGGATGTAAGAAATTTTTAGACTTGTTTCATATTTTTGGAGATACTACTATAACTAGCACGCATACACATCCATCAATTAGATCTCCATCGATTAGCACAAAATAAGAACATGGAAATGATGTTGATGAAGAGTACTCATATAATGAAAAAGAAGATCAAGACATAAGTTCTCTATCTAAGAGAAAGAAATCTCCTAAGAATAAGAAGGAAAAGAAGACACATTCTAACATTTTAGAAGAGGTTTTGTTTATATTTGGTGAACAACTAAAAATGAAGAATGATTTACGTGACAAAAAATCATCTATTGTAGAAATAGATCTCAAGAATCTAATGTAATAATAGAATGTCTGAATTCCTTAAATGAATTGGGAGTTGACGGTGTGCAATATGGAAAAGTTATAAAAGCTTTATATGATTCTCCACTTTATAAGGATATTTTTATGAAGATGACAGATACAAAGAAGCTTGATTGGATTATGTCGCTTTAGTTATATTTTCATGTTATTACATATCGAATTCTTATTAATTTGACACTTTTATATTAAGCACTATTCCATAGTTTGAACATTTTCAGTTTGTGCTTTGTATGAATATTTGACTTAATTTTAAGTTTATATTTTGTATGAATATTCTTTCTACAATTGATTAAACCTTTTGATTGAATGTTTTATTAATTATTTAATGTTAATATTGTAGATATATGAATTTCTTATCATATTTTGAATCAAATTCTGAAGATGAATCGAAGAAAGTAATCATTATTTTTCTAGCTAGGGGAGAGAACAAATATTTTCATTTACAAAAGCAATCATGTAGAAATTTAGTTCTACCAAGTCATGATTGGATATGATAACTTTTGAATGAGAATCCTATAAGGATTTATGAAAACTTAAGAATGAGAAAGATAATCTTCTTAAGCTTAAGTGATGACGTGAAGAGTTTAGGTGACTCAAAGACAACAAGTCACTTAATTGTGGAGGAACAAGTAGCACTTTTTTTTATAACTATAGGGCATAGTGAGACAACTAAAATCAATATAGAATGCTTTCACTATTTAACCTGGACAATTTCGAAGCACTTTCATAAAGTCTTATATGCAGTTAATCATTTTGGCAAAAGAGTCATTACTTCACCATCTTTTACTGATATACCTTCTGAGATTCAACATAATTCAAAATTCTTTCCACATTTTCATATACATCCATATATTTAATTACTATTTTAATTATGTCCTTATGATTAATAATTATTTTAATATATATTTTAATTTTTAGGATTGTATAGGAGCAATAGATGGTACATATATTAATGCACATATTCTAACCGATGAACAAATACCATACAAGGGCTAAATAATTAATCCAACCCAAAATATTATATGTTGTTGTTGATTTGATATGCATTTTACATATGTAATGATTAGATGGGAAGGTGCTACGAATGATTCTCGAATTCTTTTAGAAATAGTGACAAATCCAGCTAATTAATTTCCTATGTCTCTACAAGGTATTATATTATTTTAAATAAACATAGTAATTATAATCATTTTTAATATCTTTTTATTAATATTATGTTCTTTATATATTATTAGGTAAGTATTATTTGGTTGATTAAAGCTATATTAATATGTTTGTATTTCTTTTACCATACCAAGGTGAAAGATATCATTTAGGAAGTTATAGAGGTAGAGGAAGACATCAAGGTCTACAGGAATTGTTACAGGTATTCTTCATTAACAAATGTTAATGAAAGATGTTTTGGCGTTCTAAAAGCAATATTCCCTATACTTAAAAATATGTCGAGTTATGATATGAAAAAATAAAATACATCGTTATTGTTTATTGTGTTATACATAATTATATTAGAATATATGGACAAAATGATGAATTATTTGACAGTTGTACTGAAATTGAAGACGCAAGTCACAAATGGAGTATAATGTCACTCTAGTACAACTTCGAGGTATGTCTTGGAAGCGAGATGAAATTGATAAACAAATGTAGAGTGATTATATTATTTCTAACTAATTTATGTTTCCTTTTTGTAAATGATAGTACTATAATGTTCTCAAGAATTATAATATGATGAACATCTTTTATTGATTATAATGATTTAATATAATTTTCTAATTTATAGACTTTTATTATGTACAAATAATGTGTAATTTTTTAATTATTATTTAATTTGCATATATTTTAATGTTAGCTATAATGATAATTAATCAATTTAAAAATATAATGTATTCTATTGAAATTATTAACGTAAGAGTATAATTATAAAAATAAAAACGGGATGATAAAATTAAACATTTTTTTATTTTTAGTTTTTTATTACAAATTTCAATCATTCAAGTTTTTGTTTTCAGTTTTTATATTACAAATTTTAAATAAACAGGTTTTTATTTTTGTAGGGATAAATAAAAATCAAAACCAAAAATTAAAAACCAAAAATCACAACAAAAAATAGAAATAAAACTACCCCTAAGTTTACGTGTTATTTAAACTTAAATTAATCAGATAAAATAAATAATCTTTCTTATTTTTGAAACAAAATCTCATAGTAAAATTAATAATACGAGTTTTTATAGGCAACATTTTCATCAGGGTCATTTCGTTTGGTGGCATTTCAAACAAATAATAATTAAAAAAACAAACAAATAAAAGGCTTCGCAACGTTACCTTCTTTAAGAAGTCAGGCCACAAAGTCCTCACCGCCGTCGTCGGTTTCGTTGTTGCTTCAAACAGTGTCCTTGCTTTGGGATCTTTGTTTCGGTGTCGGAGGATTGAGAATTTGATTCAAACTATGTCAGAATGAGCGAGAGTACTAGTTCTCCAGCTCTGAGGTCTCTCTAGTGAGTTATGTGATGAGCAGAAAGATTTGAGGGAGCATTGCTTGAATGCTAGCTTTCCTTCGGTTTCACTGTTTGAGGAGCGTCAGAATGCGCCATTGCAGTAATTGCTTTCGACATGTTTGACATTTTTCCTCAGTGACTAGAAGGTTTCAAAATTAATTGATCTGAGGTTCTATATTTTGGTTATTGATTGACAAATTTTGGCGAAATCTGATTACACTATTATTTATTGGAGTCCTTTTATTAAAATGAAAGGTGGAGTTAAGGCCCAGGTAACTTTTAATTAAGCTAGGAAATGACGATAAAATACTTGGTATTCAGGTTTACAATTTTTTTTTTTTTTTGGAGATAAAGTTACTTTTGCTCCTGTCATTTTTGATAAAGAAGACTAACATTTTGTTGTCATAACGGGAGTGTTTGGTCCAATTGATCCTCGTCCTGTGGAGCTTGATACCCTTTTTGTAGTGTTTTCCGTAACAAAAGGAAACACATCAGGAATGTTGCATTGGCTTGTTGACAATAGGCAATGCATAATCCTATACTAAATATATAAAACATCTGAAGTATGAGTTGTTCCTTTTTTGTGTTTATGAGTTCTTCCTTTTTTGACAGAAAACTTCATAAATGGACAGAGTTTGGAACAAATGGGAAATACATCATAAATGTATTGAATCTCATTACATCATAAAAAGATGGAAAATTGTGTGGAGCTGAGAAAGTGCTTTTAAGTGTGCATAACGCCGTATATATACAACTGATCAACGTTGTAACTGCTAGTTTCAATGCCCTGTTCCTGTGTGGAGCTGATAGGCTTCTTTCAATAATGAACGAGGACTTCCCTGAGCTTGGTGTGGTGAAAGAAGATTGCCAAGAAATGACGTGGATGGAGGCTCAGATCAGCTTTGCTGCAGGGTTTAATGCCAATTTGTCTACAGATCTTCTTAGCAATGTTTATATATTTAACATCAATTACAAAGGGAAATCTAACTTTGACACATCCTCAGCCCTTAAAGGTGGTAGAAGAAATATGACTTTGTGACACATCCTCAACCTTTGATATCTATATATTACTTTTAATGTATTTATGGATGTTGCTTATATAATGAAAGGAGTTTGCTTTACAATAAATATTATTTATAACGAAAGAATACATTGTTGCTTTTATTGTTACAAATTGTTGCCTAAAAAAAATTCACTTTATTGCCTTATAAAAACTTAATTAAGTGTTGCAATATCTATTTAACATTATTGTTATAGTTTGAAACTAATGTGTCACCTTAGTCAAAACTTAAAGCAACATTTTTTTATTTTGTTACTTTATACTTATAAAAGTGCTATTTTATTTGACGATATGAACTTTGTTGTCTTAATAAAAGGCAACCATAATTGTACTTAGGGCTATGCTTTTCTCTGTTGCCTAAAGCACTCTTTGCCATAATGATGCCTTAATACAAACCATAACAACACTCAGTACATTTAATACCACTATTGTGTGTGGTCCTCAAATACCATCTTTGAGTAAAAATCATATCCTGGCTTGATACAAATTGTTACTCTATTTCTTCAATATTACACGTAAGTTTAAAAAAATCATCACTCATATGATAAGTAAGATGTCCTCTCTTAAATAGAAAAATATTGAGTGAATAGAAAGAATGTCATGTCTTAGTATAAATCACACCAACATTTAGTTCTCTCATTAGAAACTATTATATAATTGCTTATCCCATAACTCACGTATGCTAGTAGGACAAAAACTTGTTAAGGCCCTATAATTACTATTACTCTAAAATTATGTCTGTCCATTGTGTATAATGTGTAAGACTTAACCTATATTGTTATTTGTGTCATTTTTTTAAACATTTTCCACCCTTTTTCATACAAAAACTCATAATTTCATAATCATGTAATATGGAGTTAAAAATAATCAGGAAAATATTGAGATAACATGCAGGGAACTTTAGTAGATTGGCTGTGTAAATTTACCCATCAAACTTCCTTTTTTCTTTTATTAACGTTTTTTTATCCATGGAGTCTCATATATAGATTAAGATGTTGTTAAATATAAAGACATTTATTTAGATGCTAGCTTTTTGACATATAGGTAAATATTATGTTGAGGGATTAATTGAACTATCATTAGGAGTGTTCTTAATGAAAACAACGATTATACCATAGTTTATTCCTTCACTCAATATTTTATGTTTGCCCAATGTATCCTCTATAGAATAGAGAATTACTGAGATAAGTTACTTACGCTGCGTTTGGTTGCTGTCTCCAGTAGCTAGAGGCGAAACGGAACAGGACAGAACAGAACAAACATTGGAGACAGTGAAGTGTTTGGTTGTGGTAGACAGAACAGAAATTTCTGTCTTCGTCTCGATGCCAGAATGTGTTTGG
>JANIJH010034211.1:0-10956 GCA_024520975.1 Erythroxylum areolatum | reverse complement strand
GTTTTATTAATAATAAATATTTTTATTACAAAACTGTAACTGAAGAAGATAAAGTTACATGTAAATACACTTGCTTTTCAGGGTATTATATTTATATAAGTCCAATAGGACATTCAAGTAAATATCCTATGATAATGGTATGTTAGAGCAAACACATATCCAACGTAACACATGGCGTCATATAATATAGTTAAAACATTCCTTGCATTAATTGACAAGAGTTTACAGTCCTTATACATATTCTATAAGACAAGGAACTACAAAAATACAAAATACATCTCTTCTGATGTCAACTGACAGACCTCTGAGTCATAACTAGTTCAAAAAGTTCCTTTAGTTCGTTCTTAAAACCTAAGTCTCCTATCTCGTACTTGAAAAGCCATGTTGTAATTTATATGAATTTTGCGAACACAATAAGCAAACCATCATTGATGATTTCACCCAAGGCAAATACACAAATCACATATCTCACATATATTCATTTAGATCATGCATAATTCAATACTCACATTATCATGGCATATCATATTATCATTGTGAATTGAGAACAAATATTTGCAAGTACAAATGCATATAAGACTTCAAATTCATTATTATTGTTATGACTAAGTGCCTTTCACACACATATACAGATACTGGTCCATTGGACTTAACCAAAATGGAAATCATGAAGCAAATCTCTATATGCAAAAACAAAAAATCAGGGAGCAAAGCTCTACGTGTAAGCGCTTTTATACTGGCTACTCCGGTCACAACACCTTTATTTGAGAATGCAATTTATGAAATGCATCAAATACGAA
Organism: Erythroxylum areolatum; assembly: GCA_024520975.1. Classification (NCBI taxonomy): domain Eukaryota; kingdom Viridiplantae; phylum Streptophyta; class Magnoliopsida; order Malpighiales; family Erythroxylaceae; genus Erythroxylum; species Erythroxylum areolatum. Next base: position 10,156 of record JANIJH010034211.1, on the reverse strand, counting down.
ATATGCCATGCATAATAGTCACATGTGTTACACAATTAGAATCTTATAATCATCAGACCTAAGTCTGGCATTCAACTTTCATTGAGAATACAAATATCATTCAAAATTTCATAGCAATCACAACACTTCCAATACATTCCCAAATATTAACTCCTTAGACTTTAAGTTCAAAATTCATAAGTAAATCACAAAAAATTAATAATTGGAAGTCAAATAAATTCAATCAATCTTAGGAAAAATAATCTAAATTGACTCACAATATGCTCCGATGTGCTATTGCCTGGATGGTCTGGCAATGTTTGACTGATGTCTAATGTGCTCCTCTATGTCATACAAAACACATTTACAAATATCACACTTTTGTACAATTGTATAAGCATGCCTTTATACACTTCTATGTATATCAAAAATGCATAATGCATGTTCAATGACAATCCTAGGTATCTTATCGAATTCTTATCACCATATAATTCAGATATCAAAACCCTCATAAATATAATTAGTACTTAGGGTTTAGACCACAATAAAATAGTGTAAAGTTAATTTCATAACTCAATTGATCATTTCAGACTTTTCTAACAATATACTTTTAGGTCAACTTTGTATATTCATTCTGATAAGGTGAAAGACACAATTAAACAACACTTCCTTCTAGAAAATTGTTCTACAATGTCTTAATTTTCTAATGACACTAAAATCATTCAATTCGGTTCATTACTTTGAAAGTTATTCTTTCTCATTCTAAAATAGTATACTTTTCTCAATTTCCATCCAAATTGAAAGTCTTAGATACTGAATTACAATTTGATTTCTTTAGAAAATCTGTAGTTCCATGTCTCTAGTTTACTAAAAATTAAAAATCATCCTATTTGGATAACTATAGAAGAAGTTACAGGCAAAAGAAGAAAAGATGTTCAATGTATAAAAGCTCTCGGGTTTCTTTAAACCAACCAAAATAAAGTCACGGCTGTGCAACATCAATGCATGGTGGTGTATACCAAATTAAATAAATCACGGGCATGAAACCATCACTCATGCCCGTTCACATCAAAAATTCATGGTCGTGCACACCAAATCTCTAGAAAAAATTTTTCCAAATTTTTCCTCAATATTTCATCTTAAATTCAACAATCAATCCATTTTAGAATGTTATAATTTTTAGTAGAGATGAAGAACAATGTGATTAAGTCTATTGGTTCAAGAATCAAGTCATTTTGACATCGAGTGAAGAAGTTATAACAAAAAGATTGAAGGATGTTTAGAACAAACTCTTCTAGAAAAACAATTGCACCATCGCGACTCGTAACCATCAATAGTGATGTCGCGATCTTCTTACTTCTGTTTTTCACCGATTTTTTCTCCTTCTTCTCCTTCCATTTTTTCCCAAATTTCTCATTCAATCCATGACTTCATTATTTTCTCCTCTTTTTGACTCCCATTATAGTTCAAAATCATCCACAACAGATCAAAATTCAAGATTTATATCCAATCCAAAAATCGATATATTCATGCATGTTTCCATTTCTTTGTACTTTTCTATCATCACTTCTATAATTTTGTTTCCAACAATAACGATCCATAAACCAAAATAGAACCTATAGCCATAGGGTTCTTCATCACAATTTCTGCTATTGTTTCTATTAAACTCAATAACTCAAGAAAAACAAATTAAAATCCCTGATTACTAACAACCATCGAAAACATATCAATATTCGTGCAACTCCATTTTAGTTTAGCTTTTCTTCACTTTTTCATTCTTATTACTGAATTTATTTCTTCCTATACCACTCATACATATATTCATTTACATAGTAAAACATCATTGAAAATCACTTAATTGTTTCAACAAAGTCTCCAACAGTGAGAGTGAACCCAATGTATAGAATAAACAACTGGTGTTATGGAGAAGAACATACAAGAAAAGTACAATAATTTCTTTTGATCACAGCAAGATCACATATAAGCCTAATACCTCTCGACATATCACTATGCATGTGAGCCATTTGTCACGTTTATAAGCTACCACATGTCATGACACATGTAAGCCATTTTTCAATATTTAATCTACCCACATGTCACACTAGGATTGGTCCACATTTCAATATTTTTCATAAAATGCACCAAAAATTTCAAAAATACCCTAAATGTCCCAGAATTACCAAATCATATTTTAATCGCAATAATAACACAATTATACCCCAAAAATGTCAATGAATGCATGCGCAATCATATTCGTGTGCAAAAATTACTATTCTCATGTACATGTGTATGCCATATTTAAGCATAATATGCATTTCCTAATGTCTCGGTAATTTTCTCATTTACATTATTCTAGTTGATATGTGTTTAATTGTTGATATATTTAATCATTTACATTTAGCAATTATTGACATGAAATTGCTTAAGATAATTACTTTAATTCATATATGATTTTAGGTACAACTTGGAAGCAAAGAAATTAAAGTGAGTCGAAAGCACCACATATGAGTCATTTTCTGAATATTTATTTTTGCTTGTCTTCATGGAGGAAGAATAAAATAATAATAATAATAATACAAAAAAGGAAAAAAGGCATTTAAAGAACTTGCCAAAACAGCATGGAGGACCAGTGTTTTCATGGAGAAGCATGAGCAGGAATGACTACGTTTCACGTATGCATCCTACAGCGTCTGTGTTTAACGTAGACAAGCTGTGATAAACGTAGCGCAGAGGGGCAAAATGCACAGCAAAGGAGGAGAATAGTAAGGAGGAAGGTTTTAAGTGATGTTGACCCTTATTTTTCCCATCAATATGTACAGTACAGGGGAGGCTTGATGCAGAGGCTGCGGTATGGCTGCAGGCTTGGTGTGGCTTAGAGCGGCTTGACTGAAGCTTAGGAGAAGTTAGGGAGAGCCAAAGACCTTGAAGGCGGCTGCGTCAAGGAAGCTTGGGCGTGAACAGAAGAAAACCCCCATCTTATTTGTCCCATCAAAGGAATAGTGAACAGAAATTAGGGGATTTTTGGCTAAGGATCAGAATGGGCGCTGAAGCATTTTTCGGGAATGACCCATGAAGGGCTAGATGTCCCGACACTGGTTCGGAGGTGACATTGAAGTTGACAACCTGGGTTATGTTTTTTAGTTATTTTGTTGTTTCTTTCTCTCATTAGGAATTGATTGTGTTACCTATTTTAATTGATTTGGGTATTGTGTATGGATAATCGTATTTTTGTTATTATTCAATTATTTGTGTATGAACCCATTGGGTATTGTGAGTTGATGATTTTAATGCGTTCATTGAATCATTAATTGCAAAATCATTTATAGAATTTCGATATAATTTGTAATTGTTAAGTTGAAATTCAAGTGTAACGACTAATAATTCATAATCATTAGGGATAACATGACCTAGGTTAAATGACGCATCGTATGTGGTTGTTGCCTTGATTAATTGGTTTTTCTAATTTGTAATGCTATTGCCTAATTAAATCTAGAGATCATATCCTAGGTTATTCGGTGGTTAGGTTTAATTAACGATTGTATCTTAATTAAACAAAACCTAAGGAAAAACTCAGGTTAATTATTAACTCACGTTTAATAGTTTCTCGGAGAGGTTAAAGAACAACAAATTAATGAAATATTCTTAATTAGGGTGTAGGCTAAGATTGAAACAAAGAACTGGTTCCCTACTGAATTCCCCGCTTTCATTTTTTCATGTTTTCTTTAATTTGATTTTATTAGATAGTTTTATTTTATTTTCTTCTTTCAAGATCCAAAACCCCCTTTTTCCTAAACACTGGTTAATTTCATTCCATAAACTTTACACACATTTTCTGTGGGATCGACCTAGACTCACCACTGCTATAGTAGAAGTCTAGTAATTTTATTTTGACTAACGTAATGACGTGTGGTTAAATTTTGGCGTCGTTGTCAGGGATTACGGTGTTTAGTTTTGTTTGTGATTTAATTGGTGTTTTGTATATATTTTTTCGTGATTAATTTCCTTTTTATTATTTTGTGATCTGTTTATTTTTATTGTTTCATGTTTAAAAAAATTTATAGACGGAAGTAATTTCTTTTACAACTCATATTTTCAATCCTATAACAATGTTTGGACTGATCAACCTAACTTTTGTTATGGATGGATAATCACCAAAATTACTTCCATGATAGTCTCCAGGACGCACAACAATTCTCGTACAGACCAGAGGCATCCTATCACGACTTCGGCCCATCTTTGGAAAAGTTGATTTTGCAATTGTAGGAGAATACTTTACAATTCCAGAAGGATGGGGGGAAATTTTCAAAAAGCACATGGTCTAACGCCCAAGATTTGGAGAGCCAATATGACTCAGGTGCATTTTTAAAAGAACTTGTTAAGAATCTAGCTACTAACACTTTACAATTTCAATAGGATACACAGCAGCAGTTGCAAGAATTCCAAAAAAAGACAAAAGCAAGGCAACAGAGGATGGAACACCAGTTGGGTCAGATGGCAATAAGGCTTAATTGCCTAGAATCGCAAAGCGAAAAGAAGTAGCCGTATCGACCCGAGGTGTATCCAATGGTCATCTATGTGAAAAATTTGCAAAGTGATGAGGAGCTTGATAGTTTTGAGGACAACCCTCAATGAATTGTTTGTGCTGAAGAAGTCGAGAAGGAGTTCAAAGCCGAAGAGGAAACATCTTTTAGCTCAGAGGTAAGTACTAAGTCCAAGATTATTTTTGAGACTAACTCTTTACCTTTACATAACAGATTGGAGGAATTGAATGATGAAGAAAAGGGTGAAGAGATGTTTGAAACATTTTCAGAGTATATGGACTCAGCCAAGAGTGAGCATCTGAGGATAGGGAAGATGCTGAATGAGGATGACGATCAACTAAGGCCCTATTCGGAACTACCTCGCATGGAAGTGGCACTAACTGTAATACCTGAAGATCACAATTTTGTCATGTGAGGAGAAGAAGGAGCTGAGCCAGTAACCCTGATTCGAAGCCTTTAGTACTTACCCTTGGAGGTAAAATCAAAAGTTTAATTCCAAGGATTGCAATATAAAATGCAACCTCGGGTCATCTCACTTAATTGGAACCTAAGGAAATGGACCTAAGCTAGCCTAAATGTCATGAAATGCAAACTAAAGTAGTTAGGAGGGGGTTTTATTCTTTAAGAAAACTAATAAAATTGAACGAATTGTAAGAGAAATGTGTAAAATGTATTTTTGGATTTTTAGGAATAGGAATTTGAAAGTAAAAAAAACGATCAAATATGATAGAATCCTCTTGAAAAACGAGCTTGGCTATCATAGTTCGAAATAAATCTTGGTGGGAGTGAAAACACTAAGTTTCAAATGATAAACCTTAAAGAACTCTTTAAGTCCAAGGTTTTAATCAATGAACTCCATTTCTTAAAACCTTGTTAAATGCATCTTAGTGTGTGCAATGGGTAAGGCAATGCAATTAGTCAATTTGGGATCTAGCATCATCTCAATATCAAACACAACTAGGCAGATAAAAGAGAATTAACAAAATCACAAATAGACATATATGAGGCTTCATATATTCAAGCTCCAAGTTCTACATCAACAAAACCAATAACACATTAAATGTTTAACACTTGATTAAACTTTAATCAAGAAAATTCATCTACAAATTACAAATCCTAAACTTAGGATTTCATAACAATGTAGCTGAACATGATTAAACTACTCCCCTTTGAATCCCATTGAACTCTAACCATTGCTACATCTTCAAGAGGAAACGGTGCTTAGCCAAGCATTACTTCAGAAGAATTCACAACCGGAAACCCACCAGAAGCATCCATGGCAGCAGCTGATGATAAAAGAATTGACGATGAAAAATGGAGGAGAGGTGATAATCGATGTCCAAAGTTGAGAGAGAGAGCTGGATGTTGTGAATGTTCTGTGTATATGTTTCTCGGCTCTTAACTTAATTTGGTAGGTTTTTAAAAAAGATGATTTGGGTTAGGTTGCACAGTGGGTAAATTCCCAAAAATGGTTCAGGTATTCAAAGGTTCACCGCGACAACAGATAAGTTTGCCATGGCAAACTTTTCCCAAAAGGTTTTTGCTTCATTGCTGGTTCCTTCGCCGCAGTGAAAGAATTAATTTTCACCGCAGCAAACTTTTCCTGAAAGTTCAGCTTAGATTTCTTCATATTTCGCCATAGCGACAGATCCCTTTCGACACGACGAACTTCCTGTTGCGTTTGTTCACTTGTTGACTTCACTTCAGCCTTCCTTAACTCTACATCTTCTTCTTGAGATCCTTCTTCTTGAGTCTCCTACAATGAACAATGGTAGTTTGCAGTATCAATTGTTCTCAGAAATTAATTAGTGCAATTAATACTAATTTGTAACAATTTTTACTCTCAAACTACATAAAATAAAAGTACACACTCAAAAGTCAATTTAAGCATTAAGTCTAGAAATAAGAGTCAAAAAGTGTAGTAAAAGTCATGAAAATGTCACCAATTTATATAATAAACTTGGGCTCAATCAAATTCCCCCACACTTAAACCTTTGTACTCCTGGACAAAGTTTGTAAGAGTCAAAGAGACACAAGTGCAAAAGAAAAATTCCAACCATGCTTAAAATAAGAGTAGGAAATTGGCAAAAATCACTTTCTCATAAATCAATCAAAGCAGACTGAAAGAGTGCCAAGAAAATAAACGCTATAAGAATTTAATCCAAGAGATTGAGCAAAAGAGATTTCACTCAAGGTGCGGTGTTTGCTCTCATCTCACTTGTTTTTGGGATAAATTCACTCTAAAATCTGCTTAGTCCATTCTCTACCATAAGCTTATGATAGTTCTACCTCTCCACTACAAGAACTATAATCTCGAAAATCAAGAGGATTTTTCAAGGTTGTAATGCACGGAAGATTAGATGAAATGGGTGAGATGGATGAAAGAAGAAAACAATATTTGTACATGCACCACAATTATGAAATAGATGTCAACAGTAAGACAATATTTACGCAAATGACAACATAATTTATTTCTTAACCTTTTTTTTATTTAACAATTTGCTGAGAATATTTCTTTTGAGAACATGTATATATATATTTTTCTTTTTGGAAATTGTTCTCTTTCTTTCTTTTTTTTTCATTGGCTTTTCTCAATAACCAATGTCTTGATATAACTAAAAGAAAATGAGAAATAAACTATCAACACCATAAGAAGATGTGTGCATTTGCTCAAAAATTATGGCTTAAAGGGCTAGCAATGGATAGGTGTTTATAGGGATTGTGTTTGGGTCAACAGGGTTTTGAAAGAATGCCTCTATCATATTAACAAAATTCTAGTTCATCAAGCTTTGATTAAGAATTGAAACAAGTTCTAGAGAGATATGTAATAAGCAGATACACACAAAAATGAAAAAATTCAGGCCCAAATATCCTTCCAACAAGGTTAATATCTCAATTAACAATATCAAGGTTTAAAAACATAAAGTGTTACTTTGTTAACATACCCTCACTTACTTTGTATTGAAAACATTAAAAATGAAATTAGCCAAAACCGACTATCATTTAAAGAATGGGAGTTTTTTTCAAAAACACATGCATCGCTTTGAAACTTATAAAATCTTTGAGGTACAAGAGTGATAAGAATCTAATTAGGGAGAATTGTTGAATTAAGGCAATTAAAAAAACATTTCTGCAAGAGTATGGTGCCGTGGCGAAACCATAAGTTTGCCGCAGCGAACAATTAAGCACACAAACATTGCCGCGATGAAGAAATATTTCACCGTGGTGAAAAGCATGGATTCCGCACATTGCCGGGGCGAAGGCATAGTGCGCCACTGCGAAAAACGACAAAAACTTTTTAATCAGCTGATTTGCCTCAATCACCAACTTTAAAATTTGAACATTTGCACAATTGACTTGCACAAACATTTAAATGATCGAAATGATGCACAAACAAGAATTGCAAAGTGGGAAAACCTCCCCCACACTTGAACATCATATTGTCCTCAATGTGAAAAACAATTAACATAAATATGCAATAAAGTGAAAGGGGAAGGCACATTAGCAACAAAACGGAAGGACAAAGAGAATTGCATACAACTTGTGGGCAAAAAGTTTGGACATTACAAAATTGAACTGAGCATCTAACAAACTAACTAAAAAAATAAAACAAAAGGAAAATACAAGAAGAAACACTCGAACGACTCCATCGGTTGAACATTCCCATCCGAAGGATCTGCTCCGGATGGGCCAGCACTGATAATCGGTTCATCTTCATCAGAAGGAAGCTAAAAGTGCAGGTGCTCGGCGAGTAAGGCATCCATCCACCGCCGATACCTCCGATCTTGATCCTACCGGGCTATGGCCTGATGAAGGGTGTCCCAGACGGTAGCCAGGTCTGCAGAAAGGCCATCGACTCGACGAGCAAAGGTCTATAAAGTGACGGGTTCAGGAGGAGCCAAAGCTGGAGGATCATCCTCGCTAGGCAATACATCGGCATGGTTGGCAACAACATCAGGAAGTAAGGTGGGATGGGTAGGAGGTGGGGTGGATTGGGGTGAAGGTTGGGTGGATTGGCGTGGAGGTTGGAGGTGGGGTTATTTAAGACGGACGTAACGAAACAAAAGGGCCAGGTCAAAATAGCTATCATTGTTGTATTCCGAGATGTTATGGGCCCAGAATATGTCTGTGATGAGGTGGGGAAAGGTGATGGCATTGGTGAGCTTGGCGGTAGTGATGGAATCATGGAGGGTGGAGGCAATGGCATTGGCTATATGAATTGGGCTACCAACCATCAGAAGATACAAGTATAGGGCTTTTTGTTTAGTTACGTAGGTAAGGTGGGAGGTGGGGATGATTCTGTTACTCACCAGGTGGAGTCAAGGACGAGCTTCAGGGTGGAGATCAGAATGCTTGAGGTAGCGTTGATGGATTCTGGGTTGATGCCAGATGGCACCCTTAGGACAGACGTTACGAATCACATCATCCTAGGGATAGTGGTGTATTAACAGATCGTAGTGGCAGTAGAGAATAAGTGGTAGGTTGTAGTGCTCACGGATGCTTGCAGTGGTGAAGGCGGTAGTTATACCACGAAAAATAATTTCCATGGTGTTGTGGAGGTGGGCGTATGTATAAAAGTTGCGAACAAATTTGTCGTTGCCCTAATCCCTAGGTTAGACTAATCCTGTGAGCTAAGATTGTTCTAGTTGATGAACGAAGGGATTGTTGTAGGGGGTCAAAGGAAAGGGACGCTCCCTAATGAATAGCCTAGCGTCTACTTTTTTGACTAGGTCGGCAAAATCAGAGTCAGCACTAGTGGGAGGATCAGAATGAGGGGAGGAATCAGAGGAATTAGATGAGACGGTGGGGGAATGATAGGTAGGGTTCTTAGTTCGAGGCATGCTCCTACAAAAAAAAACAAACACAGAAAAATAAACAAAAGCTGCACTAACCACGCCGTGGCGAAAAATGTTTCTTCGCCGCGACGAAGAATTACGTACGAAGTAGAATCGGAACAACGGGGAAAGAATTGGAGCAAGAGAAAGACTTACGAAGTAGAATGAAGGAGGTGCAAATGCAAACCACGAACACGAAATTGATCAAGGAGAACAAAAATGAAGAGGGATTTTGGGAGGGGATTCAGATTGCCGCGGTGAACTGTGAGAGAAGGATACGAAAATGAGAAAGGAGGAGGGGGGTAGGTTAAGAAAGAAGGGGAAGGAAAGGACAAAGAAAGACAAAAGGCAGATGAAAGATCAGAAGAACAAGAAGGGTAAAAGGGTAATTTCACTCGGTGGTTTCGTGCAGATAGGTATTTCGCCGCGGTGAAGACTGCGCGAAGGTGTTCACCATGGCAAAAGAATTATTGCACGTCATGACGAAGACAACATAAAAATATTCACCACAGCAAAAAAATGAATTCACGTCGTAGCGAATTGGCTTGAGAGGCATCATGACCATGGCGACAAATGAGTTCATCGCGGCGAAATGTACCACACCGCGACGAAGTTTTCCCGAGGAAAAAGAAACAAGACATGACAATTTCTAAGTGGATACTTAGCTCATATGCAAAGTCCTTAATCATCACAAAACAAAATGCAATTCACCATATACACTAATTTACTCAATCATAGAAGATGTGTCATGCATCGACTAAAACATAGAATATAAAGGGAAGATAAATTATTGAAGCAGAA
>JANIJH010034175.1:0-10958 GCA_024520975.1 Erythroxylum areolatum | reverse complement strand
TGCAGATGTAAGTAGTAGACATGTAAACTATTTTAAACGTATCTCAAAGAAAGTCATTTTATCTTATTTCTTCTCCCAACCAATGCTTATTTCATTACATTTTGATATTATTTATCATTTAATTATGATGTAAAAATTTGCCCTGCGTATAAATTCACTGGGCATTTTCACTGCGCATTTGCGCAGACTTAACCTGCTAGTTATTATTATAAAGATGATGATGATGATGATGATTATTATTATTATTACTACTATTACAACTATTACTACTACTACTATTGTTATTATTATTATTACTATTATTACTATCACCACCACCACCACCACCACCAAGACTGCTACTACTAATACTATTGCTATTACTACTACTACTATTAATACTATTAGTATTCTTACTATCATTATTACTCCTATTATTATTATCGTTATTATTATTATTCATACTATTACTATTACTAATATTTGCATTATTAATATTATTAGTCTTAAATTTCTCATTTTTCTTCATCCCTTTCTTATTATTATTTCTCTTCCTTTTAAACTTTATTTTCTTTTCGTCTCTCTCTCCCCCCCTCTCTCTCTCTCGCTATCTCTCTGTGTATATGGGTCATTTAAAAATAGCTTCTTTATTAGTTAAGGGTAAGGCTACGTGCTATTGGACCTCCCCAAATCTTGTAGTCCAACGAGATTTATACTGGGTTTTGTTGTTATTTATCCAATGTCCACAATATAAGTATATATAATAAATGAGAAAGGTTAGTGATACTTTCCTTATAATAATGATTTTTTTTTCTGATTTCTTCCATCAAATTTTAGATTACATCATTACAAAATATAAGAAAATGGATAAAAAGAAACCAAAGAAAAAAAACAAATAATACAACCTAACTCTTGGGTCGCATCCTAAGTAGCATTTGGGTAATGTCTTTAGCCTGACATAGGTTATATACTCAAAGTGGCTTATTTAAATTGATTTTGCTATTATTGTTAAGCTAACATCTAAGATATAACTTCAGTTGGCAGCCATTAACCTTAAAAGTAAATTTATATTGATGACTCAACTCAATTACACCATACGGAAATACTTTCTCCATAATGAATGACCATATGAAAATAGTTTCTCCATTATGAATGGCCCAGGCCTTCCTGATTTAAAATTACCAAGAAATAATCTTATGTAAGAATTGTACAAACGATCTTCATCTCCCTCCTTAAATTCTTATGATTGCTTGATCATTCGATCATGGTAACTTTTGGTTCTTTCCTTATAAATTTTAGAATTTTCATAAGCCATTAGCTGCCATTTGTCCAATTCAATAAGTTGGAAGTTTCTTTTTTCACCTACACTTTGAAGATCAAAATTCGTGAATTTAATAGCCCAATATGCTTTATGTTCCAACTTAACAAACATATGACATGCTTTTCCATAAACTAGCCTATAGAGTGTAGTGTCAATAAATGTCTTTTATGTCATCCTATAGGCCACAGAGCATCATCTAATTTAATTGACCAATCTTTGGTGACAATTATATAATTAACTCCATATCTTTTAAATACTTTTTAAAGTATGCTATAAAAATGCATACCCGTCTCACTCATAATCACCCTAGGTGTGCCAAAATGAGAAAAAGAACCTTTAACAAATTTTATGCATTTCTATGTAAAGCTTGCGCTTCCACCTATTTAGAAACATAATCAACAACTACTAGGATATGTTTATTATCAATTGAACTTGGAGATGGACCCATGAAATCAATCCCCTAAAAATTAGATACTTCACAAATAAAAATGAAAATTTGGGGTAATTCATCCCAACAAAAGAAATTAACTGATCTTTGGCATCTATCACATGAAGCTACATGCTTTGTGCATCTTTAAAAATTACTAGCTAACAAAAACCTGAATCTAGGATCTTCTGAGCTATCTTCTTTGCACTATGGTGCCCCCAGTGGGTTTTGTATGCCATGTTGTAGAATCTTCCACCTTTCAAAGTAAGGTAAATATGTCCTCACTACTTGGTCTGAACAAATATGAAACAGATATGGATCTTCCCAGAAATAGTCTTGCAAATCAATAACAAATTTCTTCTTTTTTTGATAAGACAAATCTCTAGGCAAGACCTTAGCTACAAGAAAATTTGTAGTATCTGTCAGTTTCACTTACCTCCTCCACGTTATAGAGATGTTTTTCTGGGAAAGCATCTTTAATGCCTTCTTTATTAAGTTCTTTCAAATTTCCCAGGTGATATAGATGGTTTAATGCTAAATTTTCAGCCCCTTTCTTATCTTGAATTTCTAAATCACATTTAGAAAATACTAAATAAGATTAAAATGTATCAAACAAATAACCCACGATTTAACTCCTTTTCTGTCTTCGTGTAATTCTCTTGAGAACCTATTAAAGCCTTGCTAGCATAGTAAATTGGTTGAAAGTGTTTGTCCTTTTGTTATCCAAGTACTGGACCTACTGTAAAGTCACTTGTGTCACACATTAGCTCAAAGGGTAGATTCCAATCTGGTACATCCATAATTGGGCCTTAGTCAACTTTTTTTTAGAATGTTAAAAGCATCTAGACATTCATTTGTAAATGTGAAATGTATGTCCTTTTCTAATAACTTGGTTAGAGGCTTAGAAATTTTCAAAAAGTCTTTAATAAATATTTTATAAAAGTCCGTATGACCTAAGAAACTTCTTATAACCTTAATCGAAAAAGGGGGTGGTAGCGTCTCTATAACTTCAATCTTGGCCTTATCTATCTCAATTCCTCGGTGAGAAATTTTATGGCCTAGGACTATACCTTCTTGCACAATACAATGGTATTTTTCCCAATTTAACTTCAGATTTGTGTTCTTGCATCTTTCCAATTCTATTTCTAAATTATAGAGGCATAAATCAAAAGAATCATTGAAAATAGAGAAATCATCCATAAATATCTCCATTATGTTCTCGACTACATCATCCAAGATGGCTATCATGCACCTCTAAAATATAGTAAGTGCATTACATAACCTAAACGTCATCCTTTTGTTGGCGAATCTACTATAGGGGTATTTAAATGTTTTTTCTCTTTATCTTCTAAAATAATAGGGATACGAAGATAGCTCAAAAGTCTATCCAAGAAGTGGTGGTATATATGTCCTGCCAGTCGTCCCAACATTTGGTATATGAAGGGTAATAAGAAGTGGTCGTTTTTAGTTTCATCATTCAGGTTCATGTAACTGATGCTCACTCTCTATCTAATGACAGTTCTCGTAGGGATCAACTCATTCTTATCATTGGAGATGATCGTCATTCCTTTCTTGAGCTTAACCTCTGCTGAACTCACCGAAGGACTGTTAAAATGAGGTAAATCACTCTAGCTTCTAGGAGTTTAATTAGTTTAGCTTTTATCATGTCCTTCATGTTCGAATTTAGCCTCCTTTAAGGTTATACCATGGGTTTAAACTCTTCCTCCATTAAAATTTTGTGTCTATAAAATGATAGGTTGATCCATCTAATATAGGAGATCTTCTATGTAATGGCCCTTTATATTCCTTAAGCATATTCAACAATTTTCCTTTTATGCCACCTCTATAGCTAAAGTGATAATTACTGGTAATTTTGAATTCTTCTCAAGAAACACATATCCCAGATGATCAGGGAGTGTCTTCAACTCTAACTACGGTGGTTCTTCAATGGAGGGTTTTAACTTCTCTCCGTATTTTTGCATATTTGCTTAACTTCTTTCATTTTCATAAATAGCTTATTATCTTTATGCCCATCCTCATCTTAAATCAAAGACAATTTTTGCATGTCATTAAACATAATTTCTTTCATAATGTCTGAAGTTATTGAATCATTAACATCAATAAAATAATAGGAATCATCACACTCAAGAGCACATCTTAAAGCATCGAATATCTTAAAAGTTATCTTTTCTTCTCCCACCCTAAGAACTAGTTTCACTAACATCAATAATGGATCTAGTTGTAGCTAGGAAAGGGCTTCCTAAAATTAAATCTTTGTCCATATCAAGTAAAATTAAAGAGTGGAGAGGAGAGAAAAGAAGGAAAGATAGTTAGGGTTTCATCATTTCTTGGTTTTTAAGAGAGATTTTGAGGTTGGCCAAGAAGAGAAAAAGAAAGAGGAAGAGAAGAGCTTTCAATTGAGCCAAAGATCTCTTCATTTGACGAAGAATCAAGGTAAGATCATTTTGAATCTTTTGAATTTTTGGAAGGATTTTAGTTCATAGAGTTTAGAAAATGCATGGGTTTAAGTATTCTATAACCAATTTTAATGATTGTGCTTTGTGAGATTTTGAATTGAAAACCCTATTGAGTGGGATTTTTGTTATTGTATAAGGGGATCAAAAGGGGCAAGAGGAACAAAAGGAGACGCACATTTTGAACAAGTCTTTAAGCAAGGAAATCAAGGTAGGTAATATATTTATGGTTATAATGTAATTGGGCAAATTCTTGACTATGTGTGTATGTTGGATTGATTGGATTGGATTTATTTAAAAATGACTTGTTTGTAAATGTTGAAAATGCATAATGAAATATGACAATGTTATACCTCGAAAGAGGTCATGACATTTTGTATTAAATGAAAAGAAGAAAAAACATGCAAGAATGAGTATATGAAAAAACGAATATGTGCTTTTGTTTGGGCAAGAGTGGAACCATTCTATTTTTCACGTGCACGTTGACAAAAGCCTTCTCTCGATTGCCCACTTATGACATATGAGCTCTGAAATTGGACTCATTATGTTCATAGGGTAAACTTCAATTTTCTCATTTTGTTTCCGTAGAACCCTCGAGCAATTTATTTGTGCATTACATCTTTAAATTGTCAAGTATGATGCATTTGAATGTTATATGTTATGAGTTTTAAGCTAAATTGATTAATGCTTGAATTACTGGACATATATCTATATATATATACTCTTTAAGTGCAAAACAAGAAGATTAGCAATCATAGCAAGTCATTGGGGCAAATTACAAGATAGTTAGAGATTTTTGTAACTAAGTTAGTGACTACACTTTTGGATAGCATTATAAGCATATCAAACATTGAGTATCCAATGTATTTTGTATTTTGTATTAAGCCTTTGATTATAATGTTGATATGTAATTAAAGTTATGTATGAACTTCATTTTGATTTAGAAATGAATTGAGAATTGAAGAAGTTTCCAATGTGTATGTGCATTATTTCTCTTGTAGTTGTACATTTCATATTTCAAGTCTTTCATACGTGTAGAAATTGTGTTTTGACTTCAGGGGAAAAACTGGATTAATCTAGGCTGAATTGGACAAAGTTGTCTTCTTGGAAGTTGTGGCTCATCCTCTTAGCTTTCCAATGGTATAAAGTATATAAATTTCAAATATTGGAGTTAAGAGTTATAGCCATTACAAGCTGGAGACATTTTGGAGAGTGTGTTTAGTGTTTTATAACTTTAGGTGATGTGAGGAAGACCCTGCAGAAACCCCATCGTCTGGTTCAGTCTCAGACTGAAGCCTATTGTCTGGCTCAATCTTAGATTGAAGCCTTTCGTCTGGCATTTCATTTGACCTTCGTCTGGCTCAATTTTGACCCTCTAGCTGATAAAATCTTGCTTTAGTGTCTTCATAAAATTGTATATCTAGAAGTCTTCTTTCAAACCGTTCAAGAATAACCTTAATCCAATATCTTTAGTGAAAGTTATGCCAATTGTCCCAAAATAGTTCTTAGATTGAAGCCTTTCGTCTGACCTTCGTATAACCTTCGTCTGAGTCAATTTTGACCCTCTAGATGACAAATCTCGCATCTATGTCTTCATGAAAGTTGTAGATCTAGAATTTCTTTTTCAAACCTTCTATGAATGACCTTAATCTGATATCTCTAGTGAAAGTTATTCTAATTGTCCCAAAAGAGGTCTTAGACTGAAGCCTATCGTCTGGTTCAGTCTTAGACTAAAGCCTTTTGTCTCACCTTCATCTAGGTTTATCTGACCTTCGCCTGGTTCAATTTTGACCCACTAGATCACAAACTCTCTCTTTAAGGTCTGCATAAAATTTTTATATCTTGAAGTCCTCTTTGAAACCATCCTAAGATGACCTTAAATAGACATCTCTAAAGAAAGTTATGCCAATTGTCCCGAAACAGGTTCAATATGATTGAGGACAAAACCTTGTTTGATTCGTTTAGCCAAACCTTCATCATCCAACCTCCAAATGAAGTAATTCTTGAACTAATAGATTCCTAACACATGTTTATACCCCTCTATTAAAATTGGTATCCATTGGTGTTGACTTGAAAAAGATTGATTGAATCAAAGTAAGGGTATGGGTTGGAAGAGTATGAATTGGATATTTTACTGAACATCCTTCAGTATTTTGATGATATTTTGATCTGTAGAGCTCCGAATGAGATGAATCTTATTTCAAAATAAACTAGAGACATGTATGAAGAAATTGAATATTAATTCAGTCTCTAAGACTTTCAATTTCTAGATGGAAGTTGGGTATAGTGTATTGTTCTAGTTTAATAACTGTCTGAAAATGTTTGGGCCTTGACTTTTAGATTTCTGAACCAAATTGAATTATTTTGGTTTTATTAGAAACTTAAGACAATGGGGAACAAATATTCTGAAGAATTCAAATTGTAGTTCCGGTTGAGGTTTCCCAAAATCTGTCCTGAAGTTGAAGAAATGAGTTTGTTTTTATATTTGACTAGTATGGGCACCACCACCCTTATGAGATGCGCGTTCAGATGTCATTTAGGATGTCGGGAACATGACTCGCAAGGGCAGGGTCTTAACACATGTTGACTCGCAAGGGCAGGGTCTTAACATATGTTACTTTAATAGCCGCCAAAAACTATGTGAAAGGCATAAGCTACTTTGGTTATGCTCAAGGTAAGGCCAGAGCTACGGCTCTCTCCTCCTCCATTACCCATAGCCATTTCATTTCTCTCTCCTCCTGACGATGGTGTTGTAGTCGAGCTTTGATTAAATATTTTGTATTTTGCTTAATGTGTCTGTATGTAATTTACGCATAAAGAGATGATTTTGTCGCTTAAGAGCTGATTTATAGCATTTTAAGAATCAAGTGTGGTCATAAATGGTGCAAGTCCATCCATATAAGTTTTTGGTCTCTGCACAGTGATGAAGAAGTGAGCCCTATGAGAGATTCGTAGATGTGGGGCAATTTCTACATTGATGTTGGGTAGGGCAAGCTGCATTGCGTTAGACATCAAGGGGGAATCCGCAATATCAGCTCTTGTCCGTTGGTGGAGGTAATGGGTGGTAGTGAAAACGATCCTTATAGTTGCATTTTTTATGTTATGCCCACTAGTTCTTTGTTTTTAGTATGGACTGTTGTTTAATTACCCATATTATAGGTCTTTTGTGTGGGTCTTTGTTTTTAGTTTGGAGTCATGTTAGTTACACATATTGCAAGTCCTTTGTGTGGTTTGAATCTCAGGGCTTTCCATCCTTGTTTCTTTTTTTTTTCTTGTTTTCTTGTGTGCCATGAGCATTACTCATGATTTGCTGGTAAATTGGGTGGAGTTTTCTTTTACTAAAATGTGCACAGTGAGTAACGGGTGCAGCTCAACTAAGCTACGAATGCAGCTCATGTTCAGGTAGAACAAGAACATTTGTTAGGGATAGTGATGCGTGATTAACTGTAATGCAATCGATAGACGTAGACTCTCTGGCACATCATACGTCTGCTAACAAATCTGTTGTCTCAAGCATCCTGGCAGGTCAGCTGTTGTACAAGAGAAGCCATCTTTCTTTCTCCTTGTAAGATCTACTGGGACTCCACTTACCAATTAGAACTTTTTCTTCTTGTTACTTCAACCTTCTATAAATAGCCTTCTCTATTAAAATCACACCTTATAAGTTTCATTGTCCACTTTCGCTTGCTTGCCTCACCAGTAATTCACTGCACCCAATTGGACCACGTGGGTCACCAAATTTTTGTGCTCAAATAAGACATGCCTATTATGTTTTCATGCTGGTTTTAAAAGTGCTTTGCTGAGGCATCCTTCGAATGGCAAATTATTTATTATTCATCTTAGTTTTATTTCATTACTACTTTTGTTATTATTATTATTATTACTATTATTATTATTATTATTATTATCTTTTTATTGAGTTTCTTATTAGTATTAATGTTATTATTATTATTATTATTATTAGTATCATTATTATTATTATTCTTAATTTATTATTGGTTTATTAGTTTCAGCTTTAAGGATTTCCTAGGATAGTACTCACAGGAAACATAAGAGACACGAGTTAAAAGGGATGCCTTCAAATCAGGCAGATGGAATCAGTGTAAGCAAGTCGGTACGCGCAGCTTGTAGGAATAAAGATGGAGATGATTTAATAAGCATAGGCTCTTGGAACATGGGGACCCTCACAGGAAAGTCCTTAGAGTTGGTAGAGATTTTAGACAAGTATAGGATACAAATAGCGTGCATTTAGGAGACTAAGTGGGCAGGAGCTAAAGCAAAGGACATAGGGGGTTAAAATTATAGTACTCGAGAAGTACGCGGAAGCAGAATGTGATAGGTATCTTAGTGGACAAGGGACTTATGAACAGAGTAGTGGAGATCACAAGGGTTAATGATAGGATAATGGTGGCAAATTTTGTTTTAAGCAGTGTAGTTTTCAATGTATTATGTGCGTATGCACCTCAAGCTAGTACAGACGGACAACAAAAATGTACATTCTAGGAGGTGCTAGATGAGGTGCTTCTACAAATCTCTAATATTGAGCAGATCATCCTAGGAGGGGATTTTAATGGGTATATAGGGGTAGATTCAGACAGATATTCAAGAACCTATGGGAGCTTTGGATATGGCACTAGAAATGAAAGTGGGATTGATTTATTAGACATGGCAATAGCATATGAGTTAGTAACAGTAAATTCCTTTTTTTTTAAATGAAGCACACTTAGTGATGTTTCAGAGTAACACAACTAAGACACAAATTGATTGTCTAGTTATCAGGATAAGAGCTAGATCATGGTGCAAGGATTGCAAAGTACTTCCGGCTGCATGCCTATTAACCTAGCATAAATTGTTAGTTTTGGATCTAGGAATTAAGGGATGGAGGGCACAACAATTTACCAAGCAATGCCACAAAATTAAATGGTGGAGGCTAAAAGGGGACATGGTGGGACATTTTAGGACTCAAGTTTGGTATAATACAATATGGGCTATGAGTGGGGATGCGAATTGGATGTGATAGAGAGTAGCCCCTGTAGTGAGAGAAACCGCCACAAAAGTCCTAGGGTTATCTAAAAGACAGGGGGTGGATGAAATCTTGGTGGTGCTCAGACGAGGTCCAAGGAACGGTAAAGTCAAAAAAGAGAGCTTTTAAAGATCTATTGACAAGTGCAACAGGCGGAGCAGGTAACTAATAGAGTAAGGTATAGATTGGCAAAACAAAAGGCCAAGAAGACTATTGCAGTGGCTAAACGAGAAGCTTACGAGAATATGTACAAGGTTTTGAATACGATCAAGGGAGCACAAAGTGTAGCGCCCCCTTACACTAGGTTATATATTGAAACACCCTTAGGTCATTCCAATACATAACCTATGATAACAGAAAGCTACAATCAATTACAACATTCATTTAACATGGCATCATCATTTTTTTCTTATAAAACATCATATGGAAAAACAAAATAATTTAAAACAATTTCCTTCTTTCATTTCTAAAAAACCAAATGTATACATTGGTAGTTTTCCTAGACCATCCAAAAGTGTACATCATCGTATCCTAATACAAAAGATGCTACATGAAAGAGGAAATACACAAAAATCTATCTAATCTATCTAAAACCGATCTTTAAGCTATGACTTCACTTCCCAAATCATAATTCTACACTGCTTGTAGTATCTCTCAATAGCAAGAGTCATCTCTTGATCCTAAAAAGTCAACATTGCAATTTTGGTGAGTTTTGCGAACTTAATAAGATAACCATCATCAAAAGTTCACTCAATTCATGCATCACATCAATACATATAACATATAATTTCACATCCTTTTTTTTTCATGTTCATGAAATATCACTTTTCACGTTCAGAACACTTAGCATAATCATTTCATTCATGTAAAATACAAATATCAAGTATGAATGCAATGCACATGAGACTCATTTTCATTTATTATTATCATTGCGACCTAGTGCCTTTTTACTAGCTCATATCCTTTAGTGAATACTGAGCTATGTCAAATTATGTCCCATATCCCTTAGTAGGTATAGGGTACATTTATAGCCGAGCCTGAGGCCTTAAATACAATATGAGCTTTAAGCTATTTTTCATTGGCTACTCCAATCACAACTTTCCTTTATCTTACATGCATTCATGTATTGAAATGCTTCACATATCAATTTCTCAATCACTCACATGCTTTCACATTCACATTTAGATCACAATTTTCATCGGAACCAAGGTTCAACATTCAACATCATTGTTGAGTAACATTTATTCCGTCACATTCACATACAAGTAGGACATCCTATACATGCTTGAATAATAATTCCTCAGACATTTTATTGTCCAGAATCAACACTCAAATCACATTCATAAAATAAATAAAACAGAATTTAAGCAAAAAAATAATTAAGTGAGACCGTCCAGGTTACTCACAAGTCACGCCTGAAGCTAATGTTGGAGTTATGTAAATATAGTGCCCTAGAAAGCAAGTGTATTTACATGTAACTTTACCTTCTTCAGTTACAGTTTTGTAATGAAAATCATCATCATCATCATCATACCCCGAAAATTCCCACAATGAAGTAGGGTCTGGGGGGGCCGGATAGTACGCAGCCTTACCCCTACATTGTAGAGAGGCTGTATAATATTAGAATCTGAATTGATTGATTCACAGTTGAATAATGAAGTTGGTCGCTTGATTATGGTTTAGACTGTAGTGTTGCGATTTATCTCCATATAAGTAAAGGAGTTTACTTCAAGG
>JANIJH010034107.1:0-10961 GCA_024520975.1 Erythroxylum areolatum | reverse complement strand
CTTTCATGAAGACCACTTAACTCAATTCAAACCATATCAATACAAAAAGTGGCCTCAAAATAGTACACATAAAATTACTCTTAATAGTATATTTAACAAACAAAGCCAAATAATCCTAAACTTTGACTGACCATAACTTTCTCTCCTGATATCGAAAAATATCAAACTTTATGGTGACAGAAAGCTTTCAACATAAGCTACAAATTTTATGAAGATCATTTTCTCAGATTGTGCCTAAATCAAAAAGTCAACTCTCTATGACCAAAAAGTCAAACTTTTTCTTAATTCTCCAAAATCTCATACTTTCACTACTCATTTATTTTCTCATCAACTTCCTTCTAGCATAAAAATATTATTTCATTTCATTTAATAATTCTAAATGTCACTTAAAAATCGGGGTCCAACAGAATTAATAGCTAAACATATATCAGACTAAGCCTTAAAATATAATGCAATTTACACTTATCAATATCCCCATACTTAAACGTTTGCTTGTCCTCAAGCAAACAAAATAGCAAACATACAAAAATCACAAAGTACACAATGCAGTAATAAGATAATGGCTTTAACTTTATGAAATAAATTTAACTTTAAACACAATCATTCAAGTTATTTCAAATCATTAATATGCAAAATCCAGGTCTGGGAGCTCTGGACTAAACATGCATATTAATTAAAAACTCAAATGTCAAGTTATTCACCCTTTTCAATTGTACACACATATTAATAATTCTTTGGTCATTCAAATTCTGTATACGTTTTCATAAAAAGTCAAGCTATTTGCAAGTTCGGTAGGTTTTATTATAAAATATTTTTAAATCATTTTTATAAATATGGACCTACTTAACTGACTACTAGCTTTATTCATAACTTGAAGGCTAGTAGAATAATTATTTATTTAAAATTAACAAACACATTTTTTTGTTGCCTACCTTGTTGCTTTAGTTATTCGCTTTCATGAAAAAATACTAGCAAAGTTGCTTTAGTTGAAGACCTAAAATTATGAATGAATGTGACAATTTAGAGGGTGAAAAATAACACTAAATCCTAATTAACTTTCATATTTAGCCAAAGAATCCAATTCACTAATTTCTCGAGCTAATGACTCTTCACAACCTAATAGACTATGTTCAAAATTAAATCAATTTCAATCCATCTAAGCCATTGACACATTCATACAATTCTCAAAATGCAAATTAACAAACCATCATACAATATACAAAATGCACACTCAAAGCAAAACACATACCCTCCCCACACTTGAACAATACATTGTCCTTAATGTGACAAGGAGGCAAACAAATACGTATGGTGATAGGTGGCATTTGTACACACTTTTCTTAGGATAATTTGTTAGTTAATCAATGAAAATTGATTGTTGTTAACTTGTTTAGCTTATGTTTTGTCTTAGTTTCATATAATTGCATGATTATGTATGAATGTATGTGAATATGCATGAATGTGTGTGAATTAGGTCTTCAAGATTAGGTTTTGCATGAATTATGCATGGCATTGTTGCATGTCTTTTTCTCACATTAATGTTGGTATGAATTGCATGTGTTTTGGGCATGATTAAGTGGTTAATTTTGTTGTTAATAAATAGGTTTGAAGGTGGTTTTGAGGAATGGAAGGATAGAAGAACCAAAGAGAAAACAAGTCATGTGAACTAAAGGAAAGTTGGAATTTTCCTAGGCCGACTCATCACTAATTTTAAGCTTTAACAAGATACAATTCTTATTGGATATTTTTTTCATCAAAAAAAGAGAAGAGAAATTTAAATTTAAATTGGTTAAATAAAGGCCAAATTTGGATAATAAATAAATAAGATATTACTGATTGAAGTCAAGACAGAAAACAAAGTTTTCAGGAAAATTCCAACTGGCAACTTCTTCCTTCCTATATCATTTTAAGCATCAAATGGGTTATAAAAACTTAATTTTAAACCCTAGAAAAGGAGGAGGTCGTGAAATACATCCAAGGGAGAGAGAAGAATGCATTTTTGAGAGAAAACCACGAGAATTCAAGGTGGAATCAAAGTATTTCAAGGAGACACAAAGCTGCCACCATAGAATTCCAGCTTTGCTCTTGAACATATAAGCCTTACTTCTTCTCTTTTCTTGCTTCTTTGTTGTATTTTGTCTATTAAGAAGGATGTATGGATATGTTATGAACATGTTAGATGAGATTTTCATGGATTTCTAAGTAGTTATTAGGGTTGTTAATGCCTAAACTATGCAGTACCTCACTTTATTCAATGTTATAGATGTGTTTGATGTTGTTTGATGTTTATGGTATATGGCTTTTCATACTTAACTTGCATAGATATATGGAGTTAAGAAATGTCTTAGTAGGTTCCATAAGAATGGGCTTACACCAAGAACACTCCATATATCAAGTTACCTTGTCATTTGGAGAGAGATATTGAACGAAAAAGTGGCTGTCCAAAAACTGTTCATGTCCTTTTAAGGGTTAAGTGAAAAATGGGAAGTGAGAGCTTACATAATTCATTTACATCATTAAATATGGCTTATTTGGTTCAATTAATGCGGGTGAAAGAACCAGGACAATTGGAAATTTTGGACTAAACATAATGAACATTGCTAAAGTGAGGGAATACATAGTTAGGTAATGGCAATCCTAAGTTGATAAATTAATACTTTGATTCACCATTTTCTAAATTTCTGTTCTTACTTTTATGACAACCCTAAAGTGTGTATGTATGACTATTAATTTTTATATTTTGAATCTTCCAAATCCAATTATTTGAGTTTCTTGAACAAAACAAAATTTGGATCATTTTGGTGACTGATCAATCCTTGTGGGATGATACCTATCTATACTACGATTTCTGATCTGTATACTTGCAGGATAAGAGGTTTTAATTTAAAATTTGGAAAATTACCTATCACATGGCGAGACGAAACACAAATTAAAGTAAAATAAAAATAAAATGAAGACCAAATTTAAATAGAAAAGGGTTAGAAGCAAAGCCTCACGGTAATGGAGGTAGGGATGGTGTCAGAGGTAGTAGTTAGACGCCTTAAACCTTGAATTAACGATGGATATGACGTATATCCCGACTTTGATGTTGATAAGTTTGGGCCATCTCCTTCATTATTCTTGAGTTCTCCATAAGTTTATCTGTAATTACCTTAGTGTTTGCAGAGATTATATCAGACACCTTCCTTCAGCCCGGTTCTTCTGTTTCTTCTTCCTCCTCGGACTCCTCGTTGTTCGAATCCTCTTCTTGTTGTTGCTGAGTACTCAAACTCGCTTAACTAGTCCTGATCTTGACATGTATCTTGGCACTAATATCCTGAAGTTCCATATTATGGGACTTTAGGATTTTAGCTCGCCACAGATGATGATGGTTCATGAATTCAAGACGATAGACCATGGATCCGTTGTACTCAACTCTATAGTAATCAGCTATGGTTGAAACCAAGTATCCCATTACTAAGTTGTTGCTGCTCTTATGTTAAGTGGCAATAATTGCGTTAAAGCTATAGGTGGTTGTGCAAACTAGGATGTTGTGGTCCATGCACCATAATAGGAAAAGTTCCTTCATCAAACACAGATCCGTTGTACTAAACTCCAGAGTAATCAGCTATGGTCGAAACCAAGTAACCCATTCCTAAGTTATTGCTCCTCTTACATCATGTGGCAATAATTGAGTTAAAGCTGTGGGTGGTTGTGCAAACTGGGATGTTGTGGTCCATGCACCGCAATAGGAAAAGTTCCTTCGTCAAACACTTGTTGGTTTCAGTTTTGTAAAAAATAGTTTGAAATGTGAATTTGTTCAACAACAAGTGTTTATGACTCCTAATGATGTTGAGTGCATTCTTAGCATCGAAACGCTCTAACCCAATTACTTCAGTCTAGTAAGGGTGGCATAGAAATCAACATGCTGATATACTACAAACGATTTGAGGAAACCACAAATTTTATATAAAGTCTCATAATTAAGCTCATAAGGTTGTCCTCACAACCTAAACCACAATTCCCTAGGTTTATTGGATTCAAACTGAAGGGATGTTAAGAATTATAAGGTAAATTCTTCATATACTGGGTACTGAAATTGAATAAACTATCCCTATTGAATTCTTCCTACTCAATTTTCGACCTTGTCTCTTAATTCTAATCTATCTAAAGTCTCAAAATGAAAATGCTTGGGAACCATAATTTACTTATTACGAAGAGAGTGAAAGCGGTTACCTTCCTCATCTGAGAAGATCAAGAAAGGTGCTATATAATCAGCTACTTTTCTTTAGGTGCTCTTTAATCAACTACCCTGTCTCTTTTTCCATGGCTCGACACTTGATTTCTTCCTGATGATTGGATACGCTTTGCTGACTGCTTAATGCATGACATAATGGATTTCAAATAGGTAGAAGTTGGAAGAGACTGGAAGTTTGGAATTTGGTTAAAGAGAAGTGAGAGCATTTGAAGATTCTAACTTAGAGAGATAAAGTTAAAATGAAAGTGAATGAAAAAATGAAGTGTGACATTAATATATAGGTGAAGGAAGGGTAAAATGGTAAAAATTAGCTGAAATTCGTGTGGACTGTTTTACTCTGCCGCAGGCCACGATCGTGGCCTAGCCACCAATTTCTGATTTTTCTTCTTTTGTCCTTCTATGCTTTCCCGATATCACTTCTTAACTCTTTATAGCTCTTTCACCTCTCTTTTACTTACTTCCTTGATCATTTAATTTAGGATGAAGTCCTATGCCTTCCCGATTTTATTTGAAAATGAAACAACCTAACTACGAAATTTAACTATCTAAAAATCAAAGGAAATAATCATGGAATTAACAATTCATGGGTTGCCTCCCATGCAACACTTCTTTATCGTTGGTAGCTCAACATTCTTCTTTCATTGGAAACTTAGTAGGGATCAATTATAAGCGGCTTACTTCCACCCTTTTCATTCAACATCAGTTTTGTAGCTTGTAGGTAAGCTACAAATTGTGAAATGATCAGAAGGACAATATTGATAAAATTATGAAAACCAATTAAGCTTAATAATGTCCTTTTTTTGAGTGAATTGTCAACAAAATAGGAAATAACAAAACTCGCTGAATCTTCCATCGAATCCAACAATTTATCCTATAAGAAGGTGATTTGCTCTCTTTCTTCCTTAATCACCTTCATCTCCTCTGCATATTTTGCTTCATGAATAGAGACTTTCATAGCTTCTTTAAACTCGAGGTCTGTTGTCATCTATTCTTCGTCCTTTTATTCTTTAGAAGATTCGAACACATTAATTATCTTGAACGAGCTACTATCCTTCCGATTCTTAAATACATCATTCATGTTAAAAGTCACTTGGTCATCATTAATCTAAAGATAAAGTTCTTTTCATGGAAATCTACCAAAGTTTTTTCAATGTTCAAGCATGGTATACCAGTTTTCATCCTTTTCTTCATCCTCATTTCTCGTCTCTTAGTCATCTATAAGATAGGGTTCAACATAGTCTTCCATTGGTTCTTCTTGCTCTCCCCCATTCTTAGGTGTGATAGCCTCATATTGCTTTCTTTGATGTATTTCCATGTTTCTTAGAGAGTCTTCCACACTTCTCTTACAAAATTCATGGGAAAGTTGACTCACTCAAATCTCTAGGTTATGAATAGACAAGGCATGATTTTCTATTACTTACTCAATTTACTCTTCTAGTCTCTTCTGGCCCTCTTCTATGTCCGTGAGCTTATCCAAGATCTTGTCCAATTTGGAAACCTATGAAGTGGACTCATCTTGCTGAAATTCAAATAAGACGTGATGTCTTAAGTGAGTCATAGTTGGACTAATAGAACTTTGGGTGGATTTGCCACCTGGAGTCAACATGATCCAATAAGGATTGTCACTTCCCCATCTATATTGTGCCTCATTGTAGTTCACAAAAGTTCCTTGCTCCCTATAATATCTATCTTCTATCATTTTTCTATCCATTTCTTCTTGGCATCTAGCTCTTCAGATGTCTCATTCTCACTTTAAGATGTTTTGTTGTGTCTCTACTTTGCACCCCAAACTTCTTCCTTTTCTTTTTTATTATTATTTAAAACCAAAAACAGTGAAAAAAGCCTTAGAATAAAGAACTAAACTAATATCCTCCCTGGCAACTGCGTCAAAAACTTGATTAGGTCTTTGATGTGTGAAAGTTTCAATAAATAACCCTCAATAGGCAAGCGCACAGTTCATTAGCGTAATACCTAAGGTGTCGATCCTACAAGGAAGGATAATCTACTCCTAAAATCTAAAGCTAGAAAACAATACAAAAATTCAAATTGCACGAACTAAAAATGAGAAATTAATTCAATCAATCAAATTAAAAATCAAATACAAAAATATTAATTTTTTAGCAATTGTAACACATACCCAAGAATCAACCTAAGGAAATTATCAATTAAGAGAAAGGGAATTTTCCTATCCTTAATGTTAACCCAACTGACTATGAATTACCAAATTGTTGGTTCTAGATGATCCTAAGGTTGATTATTTTCTCTTGAGTTATAATCATTAACCTTAAATCATCAACCCTTATTAGATTATGGAAGTTGCAATATCTTAATTAACAACCTATCTAAAATCCTAATTTGTTCTGAAGTTCTCTAATAAACTACTGGAAACCTATGCAATATCTCTCTTTGCACAATTTACTAATTTGATTTAATTCTTGTTCTATTAAATCACCTAACTCTTGTTAACCCAATTTAATCATTTTTCATTCGATTCACCCTCTCAGTTTATTATTGAATTATGCACTTGCAGAATTAAACCATAAAAAATCTAATAACACATAAACAATCAAATTTCATTAATTTAAAGATAAAACTCCGAAGGTGAGTTTAAAACATCTTAAGCATTCAAAATCCTATCATCAAACTGTTATTACAATTATATAAAATAATAAAACTAAAAATAAACAGGAAATACGATTTGAACAGATGATGGGAGGTAGTGACGTCGGAAAACTCCTTATCCAGGAAGTACATCGAGTTAGCTTCTTCTCCTCTTCTCTCTTCCTTCTTCTCTTCCCCTACCTTTGAATGAATTCTCTCTAAGTCTTAAAAGTGACTGATCCAAAAAGCTCCTTCTACCTCTTTGTCTTGTTCTTTAAATATCCTTTGTGTTCTGAGCAGGCCTAAGGTTTTTCGAGGTATGAAAGGTCCAAAAATCCCTTAAAACTTGACGTTTTTGAGTGTCTACGCGTCTGTCCTATGTAGGCCATAATTGTGGCCCTGTAGGCCACAATCGTGGGCCACATTCGAGCCTTCTGTCATGATCATGGAATGCAGGCTATGATCGTGGGCCATGTCCTAGGCTTCTATTATAATTTTGGCATGTGGGCTACGATTGTAGGTCAACTCTAGTGCTTCTGTCACAATCATGGCCTATTATGTGCCACGATTATGGGTCGTTATTTTGGCCCAAATGTATTTGAAAATTCTCCATTCTTTGACGTTAACCTTGAAACACTAACAAACACATCAAGATAACTTAAAAGCATAATATTTAAGCTGAAAGACTCGTACTAACCCATAAAGCACTTAAAACACAATTAATTAACAAACTAACATAATTCTAACCTAAACACATGCTAAATGATTGAATTAATAGCTAAACACATATCAAACTAAACCCTAAAATATAATGCAATTTATACTTATCAAAATGCACTA
Source organism: Erythroxylum areolatum (assembly GCA_024520975.1). Classification (NCBI taxonomy): domain Eukaryota; kingdom Viridiplantae; phylum Streptophyta; class Magnoliopsida; order Malpighiales; family Erythroxylaceae; genus Erythroxylum; species Erythroxylum areolatum. Next base: position 3,283 of record JANIJH010034107.1, on the reverse strand, counting down.
GTGACATTTATGAATTTGATGAAAAAGGTGTTTAGGCCTTACTTTGATACTTTTATAATAACTCTTTATAGATGACATTTAGTGTATTCAAGGATTAAGGAGGAGCATATAGACCATTTAATGATAGTGTTGTAGACATTGAGAGAGCACCAATTGTATGTTAAGTTTAGCAAGTGTGAGTTCTTGTTGAATAAGGTTGTATTATTAGGATATATAATAGAGTAAGGAATTTTAGTGGATCATAAGAAGATTAAGGTGATTGCGAGTTGAAACCCACTAACCAATGTTTATGAGATGAGGATTTTTCTAAGGTTAATCAGGTATTATAAGAGATTTATGTAGAATTTCTCTATTATAGATTTTTATATAACCAATTTGTTGTGTAAGGAGAACGAATTTAAGTGGGATGAGTGGTGTTAGGAGAGTTTAGAGATACTAAAATCTAGATTGGTTAGTATGCCAATATTGACATTATCGATTAGTGGAGAGGAATATATGGTGTATAATAATGCTTTAAGGAGTGGTTTGGGTTGTGTGTTGATGCAAGGAGGGAAGGTGCTAATATATGCATCTACATAGTTGAGACCATATGAGTTGAACTACCTAACTATGACTTAACAATAGTGAGAGAGAAGTTTAGTATAAGTTGATTATGTTACCTATCTTTATGTTTATTCTCTTTGTATTTTAAGTACTCAATGACTTTTGTATCAATGTACTTGGGTGGCTTAGATGAGTTTGTTATGCATTCTATAGTATTATCATGTTTATGATCTCTAGGTTTTGGATAGGACTTAAGATGTTAGCTACAAATGATGAACTTGATTTCTTTAAGAAATTTTTGATGATGAATAAATTATGTGTATTTGAATTTATAATAGCTTGTTAAATGAAAGGTAAATTAGTAGTCGATTGGTAAGTAGGTTTTTAACTTATAAGATTATAGGGTTAGCTTGGTACGTTAGTGTCAGGTTAAAACTATGTAATCCACCAGATCCTTGTTTAAGTTTGGTCTAAGTATAAAATATTTTTCTAGAGGAAATTATAAACTAAAACATCAAGGTCAGCTTCTCTCTTAAAGTGAACCTAAGCAAAAGCTATCTCTATTCCACTTATGTGTTGATTTTTAAAAATAAAATATCAATTTAATCCTAAACCTAGAAAAAGATGGGAGATTAAAAGTTAAGAATGAACTTACATTTTTTTGTCAAAAATTTTAATGAGAATCATACTAAGCTGATATAAAATGTAGAACTTTCAATTATTTTCATGATAATAGTCTTAATTTTTAGATGTGATAAGATAAAATTGATTAAAAATATATGCTATGCATTAGTGATAACAAGCTTCAATAATAATCAAATTAAACTTTTAACATTGCATAACCAAATATTAAAGATGATATTTATTATTCAAAATCAATGAACAAATAACATATCCTAATAACTCCACTCAGTATCACTATAATAAAATATGTATAAATGTTATGATAAGCACTAATAGGACTAGACTAAGAGCAATAGTTGAGATTATTTCTCTTAAATAGAGATATATGTTGGTGCTAAGTCAAGTGAGTCTAATGATGCAAAACTAGGATATGATGATGGTGTTAATTGAGGAAAGTCTATTGCTTGTAAATGGAGGCTTGATATATATTACCAAGTGAGTTGAGTTTACTACTTCAAATCTGACGCTTGGCGGTGGTGCTAGGTTAGGTAAGTCTAGTGCATAACTAAGATATAGTGATGGTTTCAAGTTAGGTAAAGTTGTAAAGACCGAGGGTGATGGAGAACGTAACGAGCTAAGGAGTTAACTCATGATTTCAACATGTAAAATTTTGTAATTTTTCAAATAACCTTTAATTTTTTACTTACTCAACTTACCCCTTAATGTTTGAAATCAATCCATCTATTTTGTAATAGATGTCATTTATGAAGATGGAGACTCTCTCACTAGGTCATAATTATGCACCGAACCTACATGACTCTAGTAATCTCTCCTGCATGACTCTCATCTTCTTCCTCTCCTCATCCCTTCGTCCTCCCTCTCATCTGCCAACCATTCTACCCTCTCGCTCCCTACTCTGGGTAAAGGCCAAGGGCACTTTAGACTTTCCCCTCCCTTTTCCTTCTCCCACCACAATTTGCTTTCCATTTTTTGTACCTATCATTTAGCGCTATCCCAACTTTCAAAGCTATTTCTTGCTTCTTTTAACTCTGTCTTATCACAAATGTCAACAAATACTCCCGTTGACAGAGAAGAATTCCCACCCTTACCCTCCCACTCCTCACCTACCTCCTACTCTCCAGTCATAGCTCTGCCTTCATCAGTTGTCCTTCTTGACCACCACACCTCACCCGTTAACCTGAAAAAGTTTGAAACAGGTGCTTGGTGATCATCTTGCTTCCAACCTCACTTACCAACCCCTTAATAAATTGACAGGAAGCTTATCTTCTATCCTGCACTTAAAGTCTTAGAGGCAAGAGCTAGGAGTTGGGAAGCTACACTTACTGTTTTTTTCTTTAAACAAAGGCCCCCCTTTTTCCTTATCCACCGTTGAGCACAAAAACACTAGAAAGGTAATGGATTAAAAAACGTGCTTCTATTGGAGGACAACCTCATTATGTTAGAACTTTCAATTATTTTCATGATAATAGTCTCAAATTTTAGACGTGATAAGATAAAATTGATAAATAATATATGCTATGCCTCAATGATAACAAGTTTAAATAACAATCAAATTAAACTCTTACCATCGCAGAGCAAATATTAAAGATGATATTTATTATTCAAAATCAATGAACAAATAACAGATCCCAATAACTCCACTCAGTATCACTATAATAAAAAATATATAAATGTTATGATAAGCACCAATAGGACTAAACTAAGAGCAATAGTTGAGATTATTTCTCTTAAATAAAGATATATATTGGTGCTAAGTTAAGTCAGTCTAATGATGTAAAACTAGGATATGATGATGGTGTTAAATGAGGAAAGTTGATTGCTCGTAAATGGAGGCTAGATTTTGCCAAGTGAGGTGAGTTTACTACTCTAAATCTGAGGCTTGAAGGTGGTGCTAGGTTACGTAAGTATAGTGCATAACTAAGATATAGTGACGGTTTCAAGTTAGGTAAAGGTGTAAAGTGTTGGACCCCGAACTTTTCTTGAAATTTTGAAGAATAAATTGACATCAAATGAGGAATTTTGAGGTGAATTAGTCATGTGTAAAGGAAAAGAAGATTCATGAATTTGAATGATTATGTTTAATGTTTTATTTGAG
>JANIJH010034020.1:0-10967 GCA_024520975.1 Erythroxylum areolatum | reverse complement strand
AGTATTATCCATTTTGGGATCAAGATATAGCTCAAAGGTCTAGTTAGCTATCATCTGAGGAGTTTAGATAGTGAGCCTTTGTATGGTTTTTCATCTCATGTAGAATATTTTGTATAAATAGTGTAAACATAGATGGTTCTTATATTGTAACTGTATGGATGGTTTGTAATGAAATGACAATGTAAAACATGTTTTTTTAATGAAATGAGATATGTTAACATATCTTGTCAACTCGCACTAGACTAACTACATCACATCTAGTCTGAGTGATATTAGATCTTGTCCTGAGGATCTCATTACTCTATGTATCATTGAAGATTTTCTTCATAAAATATATCTACTCTAGCCAGAGACTCCCGAGTAATGAACCCGACAAGGGGCCAGAGGTATCATCTCCTTATATCAAGAGTGGTGAATCCTTTATTGGTTACTCAATTACCTCCAAATATCTCAAGCTGTACCCAATCACCACCCTATAAGTAACCTCTGAAACTGATCGATAAATGGAATCAAAGCATAGGATCAGTATCCGAGATATCTTTGAGCACCTCAAGTTAGAACCATTGCGATGATGAGACTATCATTGACACTGGAATAGAATATCCATATGATTGTCTCATAGTAGGTCAATCTAATATAATTACTACCCTTAGTAATCATCCACATGGTAACTCTAAATAACTCATGTTTATGGCTTGATTTAATCAAGGAGGATAACATATGGTAGTCTTTCTGGATTAATGACATCCCATCTTATTAATTCTATGACTAGGGAAAGTTTAGATACTAATATAATTACATATGATAGAAATGTCATTATCATGATCTTATCATGATTTGCTCCACACTATGTTTTTGTATCAAGAACTTTGTTAAGTCAATTTAAGATTAACATCAAATCTATAAACTTATGAACATCGAAATAATGAAAAATGCCTTTATTAATCGTAAAATAATTTATATAATATGTGCTAAAGGTGATTGCCTTTAAAGCACTTAACTAACAAACTCCCACTTGCACTAAAGCCAATCACCTTGATATCTAATACGATAGGCGTGTACATATGACACAAAACTATTAGGGGAAATAGGCTTAGTCAATAAATTCTAATCGATAGGAACTCTCTTTATCTTAACATCATATCTTGTTGGAGTTATATAAATATAGTGCCTTGAAAAGCAAGTGTATTTAATTATAACTTAATTTTCTTTCAGATACTTTTGTAATAAAAATATTTATTATTAATAAAACAAAAGAGTTTGGTTTTTGTGAGCATTATATATCCAGTTTACCAAGATTCTTTTGTAAGTAATATACATATACATAGAAATATATGAGAAACATATATATTATAAGAATCTAAAATAATGGATTCACAGTTGAATAATCAAATTGGTAGCTTGATTGTGGTTTAGACTGTAGTGTTGTGATTTATCTCCATGCAAGTAAAGGAGTTTACTTTAAGGGAATGATAAGTTTCATATTGTAGACCACAATCTTGATGAGTGGTGAACTCATATGTGTTTCATTATAATTCTTGACATGATCGGAATGGCTTTTTACAACGTATCAATCCAGTGTCTACATGTTGCAATTATTAATTGAAACATGTATCTGGGAACATTCACTCAAATAAAGAGTTTATAGTGATATCATCACTTCTAGATGTTTTATGGAGATTGATGATTAAACTAGTGCCAGTAGTTTGATGGAGTAGCTATACCAAGATGAGATCTTATGTGTTAACCACTGTATAGAGTAAAACGGGAGATTTATAAGGAAAAACCAATATAAGGGCACAACGGTAATTTTACCCTTTATTGTGCTGATGGCTATAATATGGTTCATATTTGAGTTTGTAATTGGACATCCTATTTGAAAGATGTGTTCTCATAATATTTAGTAATTCAAGAGTTTAACTAATTGTCTTTAGTAGAATGACATTTAAGTAATAAGCTAGAATTAATTCTAATGAGATTAAATTAATTATACGCTTATTGGAGTTTGAATTATATAAGTCCAATTAGATTCCCCATTTGGCTTCTTGGAAGGTTATCAAGCAAAGTAAGAAATATAAATAAAGTTGTTTAACTCTATGATTGAATGTTGGGCTTAGATATTAATTAGAAGCCCAAATAATCATTTAGAAATGGGTTAGACTTTGTTTTAATTTGATTAATTAGATTAATTAAATTAAAACAAAGTTATTAAAGATAAATGGAGTAGGAATTTTGGTTTTATTGGGCTAAAGCATTGATTTACAATAGTAAAGATGGTTTTAACATGCTTTATCATCATTAAATGGAGTAATGATGTTATCATTAAATGGTTTGATAGTTGTCTTTTAATGATAGCATGTAACCTTTTAGCATTCATTGGATTAAAGAAGAAAGAGGAACATTTGATGGACCATCTTCCTTCTTTCATCACAAAAATGAAAATGATATGTCTCATTTAGGTTAATAGTCTTTTCATATAGCCATCTTAAAGACAAATGAGAAGAGTCTCATTTATTGGCTTCATTATGATTAATTAAAGAATGAAGTGATGCATTTGATGCAAATCTCTTCTTTTTTTATGTTAACCAAAATTGACAAGAAGTAGAATGGTGTTCTTGCATTTTTGACTCTCTCTCTCCCCTATCTTGCATGGTATAGCCGAAAATTGCATGAGAGGTGTCTCATCTTTGGCTTCTTTCTTCCAAGGCAAAATCTCTTCAAGTTTTCTTCTCCTTTCTCACCAAAGGATCTTATTAACCAAGTTATCCAAGAAGAGTGGTACATTATATTGGAAGAGGATACAATATCGAGAAGAGGATATAATAACAAGAAGAGGATACATCACCTAAGAGAGGATACATTGCTGAGGATAGGATAGCACAACGAGGAGTTAAAGCTGTAGCGAAGGAGTCGGTAATAATTTTCATCTTGTATTTATGCAAATATTTATCCTTATACTATATCATGTACGAATATGCATGTTGATTTGGTTATATTCCTTCCGCTGCAATTTTGATTTCTAAAAATTTTTAAAATCTACCGTTTTATCCAAATCGTATGCTTTATTTTTTCGATCCAACATTTCTACCAATGATTTCTCTAATCAAATGGTAGAACTTGAGTAAATGTTTGGACTTCTTATGAGACCTTGGTTCATTCTCCTACACTATAGCCCTGATATTGTAACAATATAACTGCACTACGTCAGCAATGCTCAGAACCATACTAAGTTCCATGATGAACTTCTTTATCCAAACCGCTTCCTTTACTGCTTCTAAAGTTGCAATGTACTCCGCCTCTGTTGTCGAATCTGTAGTCATCTCTTGTTTAGAACTTTACCAACTGATTGCACTACTATTCAGTGTGAATATATACCCGGATTGGTATTTGGAGTCATCCCTATTAGTTTGGAAACTGGCATCAGTATACCTGCTTACCACATGATCACCTTCTTCTTATACCAAGAATACATCCTTAGTTATTTTCAAGTACTTAAGGATATCCCAATGACCCTCGCCAGGGTTTGAAGGCATCTGCTTGTAATACTTAAAGCATACGATACATCAGGTGTAGTACATAACATAGCATACATGATTGATCCTATAGCTGAAGCATAAGGAATCAAACTCATGCGAATCCTCTCATCTTGTGCCTTTGGACACATAGATTTAGAGAGTGTAATACCATGTATTATAGGAAGATAACCTCTCTTGGACTGCTCCATGTTAAACCTCTTTAACATCTTGTCTATATATGTAGACTGAGAAAGACTAAGCAACCTCTTAGATCTATCTCTATAGATTCTTATCCCCAAAATATAAGTTGTTTCTCTACGATCTTTTATAAAAAAGTTCTTAACTAACCAAATTTTAACTAATTGCAAAGCAGAAACATCATTTCCTATGAGCAATATGTCATCTACACACAGTATAAGGAATATGATTGCACTCCTACAAACCTTCTTTTACACACATAACTTATCCATATTTTGTAAGTAACCAAACTCTTTGATTGTCTCATCAAATTGGATATTCTAACTCCTGGATGCTTGTTTCAATCCATAAATGGATTTTTGAAGCCTGCATACCATTTCTCCATTTATGGATATGAAACCATCAGGTTGTGTTATATACACATCCTTGGTTAGGTTTCCATTATGTAAAGATGTATTCACATACATTTTGAATATCTCATAATCATAATGAGCGACAGTGGCTAGGAGTATCCTATTGGATTTAATAATAACTAATGGGCTAAATGTTTCATCATAGTTAACACCTTGCCTTTGACGATAACCTTTAGCTGCAAGCCTAGCTTTAAAGGTAACTACATTACCCTCCATGTTAGTTTTCTTCTTTAATATCCCTTTAGGTGGGTTAAATAAAGTCCATGCTTGGTTTTCATACATGGAATCCATTTCAGATTTTATAGCTCAAAGCCATTTGTTAGATTCTGAACTCTTCAGAACCTCTTTATTGGTAGTAGGCTCATCATCTTTTATTAGCAATACTTCATTAAGTTCACTTACACTAAACCCATCACAGATCCCAGCATATCTAACAAGGTTCGAATTCTCCTCTCAGCCACACAATTGTGTTGTGACGTGCAAGCTGGAGTTCACTAGGACAATATTCCATTATCCCTGAGATAATCCAAAAACTCTTGGCTTAAGTATTCATCACCTTGATCCAATCAAAGTGACTTAGTACTTCTCCCAGGTTATTTCTCACTTCAATTATGAATTCTTTGAACCTTTCAAAGACTTCAGACTTGTATCTCTTAAGATAAACATACCCATAATGAGAATGACCATTGATAATGGTAATGAAGTATACAAAACCACCTTTGGCATGTATTGACATCGAACCACATACATCAGTATGTATTAGGTCTAAAAGTCATCAAATGCCTTCTTCTACTTCAAGGACTCTAGATAGGCCTAACAGATCCTCTTTCAGTGGCCATCCTTGCCACAATAGAAACAAGTTTTGTTCAAGGCAGTCTTCTTTGCTTTCTTGTCACCTCCCTTATGCCCTACGGACTTCTTCTTCTTTTGGATCTTTTTTTTCGAACTAGAAGAGTCTAACAGCATCACAACCTTGTCATTGTAAACAGATGGCTCAACTGCCTTTAGCAAGTTGACCAATTTGGGAATTGTGCTGGATATATTGTTCAACTGATAGTTAATAACAAATTGTGAGTAACTATCAGTTAAAACTGTTAGAATTAAGTCAATACTTAATTTATAATCCAAAAAAAAACCTAAGGAGGCCAACTGCTCGATATAGCCATGCATCTTTAGTATGTACTGCAATGGAGCTTTAAAGCACTCGTAAATGAGATCAGTCTTGATGGCACTGCTTGGAGAATACCTCCAAACACTGCTCTCGGCTAATCAGGAGACTCTAAAATTACTTCCTTCGTGTAGCAGTTCTTGATGGCCCTATGAGTAGTGAGCCAATCTATCCCTAAAATAATATTAATCTCCTTTACCTATAATACAATCAACTCTGCTTCTAACTCTGCTTGATCAATGTGAATCAAACACTTTTTGCAGACTTCCCCAATAACAGAGGTAGTACCTATCGGTGTACTCACCTCTAATCCACATCTTAGTGACTCTCTATCACAGTGCAATCTAGATTCCATATGTGGTGTGATAAATGAATGCATAGATCCAGGATCTAGCAATGCATAAACCTCAAAAGTAAATAGTAATAACACACCTGAAACGACATATAGAGACTCTTGAGCCTCTTGCCTCATCATAACATATAATCTGGTCTGAGACTGCGGTTGATTACTGTACACCTTAGTCCTCCTAGTAGTATTCCCAAAACTTATCCTACCTGTACCATGACTCCTTTGTCCAGTCCCACTGGCTAGGCTCTATAGCACATTAGGTTCTATTGCCACACTTCCTCTCCTACTAGACTGCACTCTAGACACCATAGCACAATCTCTAACCTAATGATCAAGTGAGCCACATCGAAGGCAAGCTCCAGTCAACCTCTAGCATTCACCATTATGCGCTTGTTCCCACAATGGTCACAAATCGGCAACTGACCTAATGTTACTCCTCTGTTGATCCCAGATTATGCAAAACTATCTCTCTGTTTGAATCCTGATTGTCTGGATCTAGTCGATGGCCTAAAAGTTCGGTCTTGATGCTTTCTGAATCTTCTACCAAAACTTCCTTGAGAATCACTAGGCCTCTTCTATCTTGACTTTGCTTTGTGCTCAGTCTGACTATCTTTTATCAATTGTTTAACACGGATTGAGGCAGCTCGTAGTTCTGTGAAACTACTCAAATTAGAAATAGCTAACCTTATCTAGATTTTCATACTCAGGCCATCTTCAAATCTTTTACACTTGTTTTCCTCTGTAAGAACCAAGGAAATGGCATAACTTATCATTTCATTAAACTTCACTTCATATTTTGCTATAGTCATGTTGCCCTGCTTCAGATCTAAGAACTCTTTCATCTTTTGATTCAGCTAGATTTTAAGCATATAATTTTCTCTGAAGACTCTAAAACAATCTTCCCATCTTAGTCTACAATGCCTGATGGCACTGTCTGCAATGGTTTTCCACCACTGATAAGTTGGACCTTGTAGTAAGGATATAACATAGTCGAATCTCTCATCCGACTCACAGTTCATCTATTCAAAGACCCTCTCAATTCTTGCTAGCCAACACTCGGCCTCAGCAGGGTCTGTACTTCCATAAAATTTCACAACCGCCTGCTTTCACAGTTTATCATACCTCTTTTCCCTTTGCTCTGGAATTCTTGAAGCCACTCTCTCAGGTTGAGACACAAAAGACTCTCTACTGGCTTTTTCAGATATTGGTCAGCTAAGTATTCCACCCGTTCACTAGTAGCGGATGACCTATAATACACAATAACTCCAATTATCATCTAAAATTTCCATAAGATTTCATACCTACCATTCCTACATATCCCTATGGATGCCAACCATGCTCTGATATCAAAATGTAACATCCCACTGGCATCTAACACATGCACATGCCCCCTTTTTGTAACACGTGCATATGCCTAACAGAAATGGCATGTTAACTATCTCACTTTCACTTTATCAGATGGCATGGTAACTAAAATCATAAATCACATTTACTAAAACCCAAAATTTCCTCATTTTATATCGAAAACCATTGTTACATTGTAGCATTTAGTTTAACATCACCAAAGAGCATAAACAGCTCATTCTATACAATATGCTAAATATTTGAGGAATAATAAAAGACAATAACTACAATGTATTCAATCTTAGATAACAGACCTTTGAGCTATCTCTGATATTAAAATGGATAAAATTTGCTTCAAAGAAGTCTTACAAGCTAGGTTGTCTCGCTCTCGGACCTGTAAAAGTCAACGATCTAATTTTGATGAGTTTTGCTAACTCAGTAGAGTAACCATCCTCGATGATTCACTCATGTCACAAAACATAGTTATCATAAAATCACTTAGATCATACAGTCACACAGTTTATTCAGTTACATAGTTCATATCAATATATTATGTAATTACAGCTTTGCAAATCATCCAACGAATTCCAGTCATATAAAGATGCATTATGTATGAGACACATTTGTCTTTATAGTGTTGTGACTGTGTGCCTTTTCAATCTCCTATATCTGTTACGGACACTAGGTTTAGTATATATTGGGAGCATAGGCTCAACTACAGAGCTTTAAGCTCTCTCAGTAATAGTATCAGTCTGTCAGTAGTAACATCAGTCACAACGCCCTTTATATTACATGCATTGAAATGATGTGACAATTCAATCATCAATTCAATCACCTTCATTTGTATGTATTATCATAGTATAACAGTCACAGTATCAATCACCGTATCAATAATCATCAAACTAGGTCTGGCATTCAACTTTTTAGTTGAGAATTAGAATTTTCAATTAGGCAGTCTCATTCATACACAAGTAGCACTTCCAATATTGTTCGCATGCATTAAACACTTCGGACATATATTGTATGGAATTCAATACACAATTAGTCAATTTAGTTTAATAATTTATATCAATACAATTCAGTCATATACAGAACAAATAAAGTGAGACCATCTTAGGTTACTCACAGTTGCTCCTTCAAGCCTATTGCCTTGACGTTTCGGTAATATCTGTAAGCGATCGCTCTAGTTGCTCGTCCATATGCAATGAAAGCAATTTCATATTACTAAAGAACTTATGAAATAGAATAAACAAAAGTGTCAATGTTTCATGTATCATGCATGTTTAATGACAAATTATAGGGTATATTTCTGTCATACATTGTTGTGCATATCATTTGTATTCCAATTGGGACAAAATTCAATCACTCACTCTCTATTTCATCTTTTTCTAAAAACATTCCATTATGGTCAACTGTATATGATTAATAAGATCCAAAAAATGAAGTATTTAAACAATACTTCCTTCTAAAAAATTGTTCCTCTGTGTCTTAGGTTTCTAGGATACTAAGATCATTCAATTTGAGCCTGTATACAAGAAGTTATACTCCAAATATGTCAGTCTATTCTTAAACTATAAAAGAATTCTTTGGAATTCTTAAAACCAGAATTACAATTTTATTTCTTCAGAAAAATTATATCTTTATGTCTTTAGTTTCATTTGAATCAATAATCATCACATTTGGAGCCCTATAGACCTAGATATAATCAAAATACCGAAGTATGTTCAGTAAAATATTCCAGTTCATGCTACTCCAATAGATTTCCTCACTTTCATCCAATCATTCTATTTCAAATCAATTTAGAAAGATACCAATTTTTGTGGAGAGGTATAACAATGTGGTAGGAATCCATTGGTTCAAGTCTCATATCATTTGGATATCAGGAGAAAAAGTTATAACAAAACTATCAAAGGATGTTCAGAAAATAACTTTCAAAAAAATAATTGAAAGTTGCAATCGTGCGTCTGCACGATCGCGAGATCACCAAATGCCTGTGAAGTTGTGACCAGCACGATCACAACTTGCGATCTTCTTCACCATGTTGAACAACTTCTTCTTTTTTTCCCTTTTTTCCAACTTAATCACTTCTAAATCATCTATTAAACATTTCTACACCCACTACAATTTCTAAACAAATCAGATTCAATCTTATTCTTCAAATATCATAAATATGAAACTTCATATATGCAAATTTTAGTTTCTGCATTTTGTTTCTCTCTCTACCTTCATCTGATACCTTAGTTTTCACTTTTCTACTCTTTCATTTCATCAAAAGCTTATCCTTTATTAACTCTATGTCACGACCTCACCAAAACTTCATTCCATATAAGTAAACTCATTTCAATTCATGTAAATCACTATATTCAGATTTCTCTGAACCAAAATAGTGTATATATATTTCTACATCAACTTTCCAACACTTTTGCATACCAAAAGCAGAACCTAGCTCATATCGCTATTTCACAAATCATTTATCTGATTCATTACCACTGAAACTGCACTTCTCTAACTAATCATTATAAATTCATATGCAGTATCAAAAATAGTATAACATCGTCAATTTCACTTACATGAATCAATAATAGTTCTAGTGATAAGAGTGAATCAATTTCTACACAAAAAGCTATTCGGTGATGGATAACAATTAAGAAGACTTTGGTTCAGTTAAGACTAAAACTACAGTAAACTTTCCTCATTTAAAACAAGACTACGGGTATTCTTTGCATGTCTTGCACGTGTGACAATTCAATACTGCCACATGTCACTACACAATTGGTCTATTATTCAATTTTTCCCTATTCCAAAGTACTCCAAGTTCTTAAAATTCCTAAAATTCGCCAAAAAATACGAAATAATACTAATAGTCTCCAAATCCATTTTTACTGTCAATATGTCATAGTTTACATTTTAAATAACATTATTCAGTCAATTATACCTAAAAATGTCAATGAATGCATGAACAATTATTTTAAATATGCCAACAATAAATATTCACATGCGTGTGAATATACAATGATGCATAAGTATGCAATGCACTCTAATTTCTCTCAATATGCTCAGTTCACAATTATGGGGTTTAGCCTTGAGCATGGGATGTTACAATTTTCCCATCCTTAAGAAATTTTGTCCTCGAAATTCTTACCTGATTGATGAAATAGGTGGGGATTTTGCTTTTTCATTTATTTCTCAATTTCCCACGTTGTTTTTTTACTCGAATGATTATGCCACGGAACTTTTACCATTTGAATTTCTCAATTCCTAAGTCGTTTTATTTGATAACCTACTCTCTGAACTGGCTTCTCAATATAGCTTAAGTTACTAGTAACTTCAATATCCTGAGTTAGCATCACATGTGCTGGATCAGACCTACATTTTTTAAGCATAATCATATGGAATACATCATGTATCTGTGCCATCACAGTAGGTAACGCTAAGCGATATGTCAAAGGTCTAATTCTCTCAAGAATCTCATAAGGACCAATATATCCGGAGCTTAACTTGCCATTTTTTCCAAACCTCAATACATCTCTCCAAGGCGACACTTTCAGATATACTTTGTCCTTGACATTGTACTCCATATCGCATTGACGATGATCCAAATAACTTTTCTGTCTATCTTGGGCTGCTTTTATTCAGCTCCCAATCAGTTTCACCTTATCTACAGTATCTTGGATCAATTCGGGACTCTTAATCATTCTCAAACCTTCTTCATCATTCTCAAACCATTGTGCCCTGCACTTTCTTCCTCATGTTAACACACATACTAACATCAACTATACTCCAATTTTCCAAAATTTACCTCTTTTAATGCTACTTCATGTCATGATGATTCAACTATTGTATTAAGTGCATTAACTCTTCACATTTGATTCTTTATTTTTTTTCTTAATGTTATTCTTGTAGGATCGGAAAAAGAAAACATGCTTTGTTTGGAAAAACGGTAGATTTCAAAACTTTTAAGAAATCATTACTTGCAACGG
>JANIJH010033937.1:0-10970 GCA_024520975.1 Erythroxylum areolatum | reverse complement strand
AGAAAATAAACTTGTTATAATAATTCTTGAACAAATCTTGATTAATCAATATGTTATCACTAATACCCCTACTCTAAACACTTCTTGGCAAAGAACTAATAAGAGAATTTAGTATGCTTTTAATTTGATAGCAAGCATTTAGAAATAATCTCATCAATTGCATTACAAAAAGAGGATGGATTGAAAAACTAAGAAGTAAGGTAGATATGAGTTTTACATAGTATCTTTAACATGACTTTAGTAACTAAATCTCTTCTTTTTACTGTGTTTGTGATGAATGTATCCTTTATCAGTAACATATCCTATTTTACTCTCACAAATATATGTGCTCCTATACTACTTGACCAATAGAATCAAAGTGATCCAATCATATGCTTGCTTGATAACACTCTTCAATTTCTTTATATAGGGGATAGATTTGTAATTTTACTGGCTAAGATCTTATAGATTATTGCTTGGTTGTAGGAACTCATTTGTTGGTAGTATTTGTATTTTCAAGGAGATCGAAGAGAACGTCACTTTGTTTAGTCTTGATTTTGCGTTAAAAGTATATTTGATTTGATGGAGGATGACTAACGAGTTTAGTGGTGATTTATTAATATAGATGTATGACATGTAGCCTAAAACTCTTGTAGTGATAATGGCTATTACACAGTATAGAGGATAATTGACTTAGAAATTTTGGAATTTGTGTTAGCATTGATATTGTGGGTTTTGTGAATGTAATTAGGTCTTATGGAAGTTATGGATTGGTGAAATTTGATGTGGATATTGTGAATTATAGTGAAGTTATTAACATGATTTCTTTTGTGAAGAAGTATGGCTCCACGATTAAAAATGGTGGCTAAGAGAAATTGAGTAATGTTGCTTCTTCTATAACACCACCTCCTCTAAAGGGAGTTACTAGGTTTATAAACTGGGAAGTTGAATAATGATAACTTAAGAGATCTAATAACAACATTGTAATTGAAAAAACCATAAGCATTAACCTAGAGAGATCCTTCATGGTTCAAAACAAAGGATTTATTCAGTTATTACTATTTTTTGTGTTTTTTAGTTTTCTTTTTTGGTTTTGTGTTTAAAAACTCATTAGTTTGATATCATCACTTTTTTAGTATAATTCTTAGTTAAAATTGGTTGCTAAAGGTTAATTTTATAATAGGATTAATTGATTTTAATATGAACTTGACATTGTGAATGGTAGGAAGACAATTATGTTAAGTGACAATATTTTGATTTGACCTAAGTGATCCTACAAGAACTAAGCCTTCATTTACAATTCTTTGTTTCAAATATGGATATTCTCTTTCAATTACTTATTCAATTTACTTACATTTTATCTTTTCAAGATTACATGTAATCTATGTAGAAGTTGGTTTAACAATGGCACTTACCTTAACCTTTTGGTACCTTAAAAAAGATTGAAAGGTTCTCCATTCACCATGATTCTGAAGTAGTAATGACACATTTTTTGATCCAATAACTATAGTTGTTTAGTAATCCAAAAGTTTTCATAACTTAAAATAGAAAGGTATAGCTTATAATGTCAAATACTTTATGAAAATCAACTTTAATAGAGTAACTTTTAGTAGATAACTTGTTATAATAATTCTTGAACAAATCTTGATTAATCAATATGTTATCACTAATACCCCTACTCTAAACACTTCTTGGCAAATAACTAATAAGAGAATTTAATATGCTTTTAATTTAATAGAAATAATTTAGAAATAATATCATCAATTACATTGCAAAAAGAGGATGGATTGAAAAACTAAGAAGTAAGGTAGATATGAGTTTTGCATAGTTTCTTTCCCATAACTTTAGTAACTAAATCTCTTCTTTTTACTGTGTTTATAATGAAGGTATCCTTTATCAGTAGCATATCATATTTTACTCTCATAAATATATGTACTCCTATACCACTTGACCAACATAATCAAAGTGATCCAATCATATGCTTGCTTGATAATACTTTTCAATTTCTTTATGTATTTGATAGATTTGTAACTTTATTGGCTAAGATATTATGGATTATTGCTTGGATGTAGGAACTCATTTGTTGGCAGTATTTCTATTTTCAAGGAGATTGAAGAGAACATCACTTTGGTTAGTCTTGATTTTGCATTAAAAGAGTATTTGATTTGATAGAGGATGACTAACGAGTTTGGTGGTGATTTATTAATATGGATGTATGACATGTAGCCTAAGAATCTTATAGTGACAATGGCTATTACACACTATTGAGGATAATTGACTTAGAATTTTTGGAATTTTTAAACATTGGTATTATGGGTTATGTGCATGTAATTAGGTCTTATGGAAGTTGTGGATTGGTGAACTTTGATGTGGATATTGTGAATTATAGTGAAGTTATTAACATGATTTCTTTTGTGATGAAGTATGGCTCCACGGTTAAAAATGGTGGCTAAGAGAAAATTGAGTAATGTTGCTTCTTCTATAACGCCACCTCTTCTAAAGGAAGTTACTAGGTTTATAAACTGGGAAGTTGAATAATGATATCATAAGAGATTTAATAACAACATGGTAATTGAAAAAACCATAAGCATTAACATAGAGAGATCCTTAAAGGTTCAAAACAAAGTATTTATTCAGTTATAACTATTTTTGTGGTTTTTAGTTTTCTTTTTTGGTTTTGTGTTTAAGAACTCTTTAGTTTGATAACCCCACTTTTTTGGTTTTGGTTTTGTGATTTAATATGGTTGTTAGGTATGGATGCAAAGAAATAAGTGTGGTGATATCTATAAAAAAGACAATGTAAAACGGTTATACTAACCACTGTCATAACTGTTTGATTATTTATTGGTATGTCAAGCTTTTTATGTAACAATTCCTTGAACTTTACTTCTCCCATCTTCATTAACATTTCCTTTCCGTTTCATACAGTAACGTTTTAGGTAATTTCAATATTGAAATTGTTGAATATTGATTGGATGCATTATGTTTTTGAGATTAAAAGAATTATATTAACTAAGCTTTAAGCTTATATCAGAATAAGGAATAGTGTACAATGGTCAAGCCCTTTAAAGGGAGGGGTAGGGGAAGCAACATACTAAATAGGAAAATTTGACTATCTAAAGTTTATATAAGCATTATGTAAACACAAGATAAAGAAGATTATAATTAACAATCTAAATACCAACTGAGTTTCATTTAAGTATAGACTACCAAGTCAGCATAGTTTTTTTAAGGATTTCTTTAATCCAAAATGTAGTATTAATTTCCATTGCATATTTATCTAAAGCTAAGCCTTTATGAAGTCTATTGTTCCTTTCCCTCTAGATAGCATATATGCAGTCTAGGAAAGTAATTCTACTTTAGGTAAAAGCTGAATTGCCCTTAATTAATGTTGTTGGTAGATAGTAAATGTGAATGGCATGCAATATTCTATGGTATGTTTTATGTGGTTTCACTCATACATCTTAAGTCAAACATTGCAGTAATTTAAGATCTCTTTCAATTACTTAAGGTTCTTGGCTAAGATCTTATTCATTGTCTTATTTGCTTTGTTTTGGTTATTTTCTTTGGTCGTCAACTCATTCTAGCTCTGTCATCTTCTTCATTCGGTGACTTCTTCTGCGTGTCGATTGAGGTAAGTGAGTTTTGTTATTTACTAGGTTTTTGTGTACTTGATTTAATTTGGGTATTTGTTTGTGGTTTGAACCTCTCATTTGAACTTCATCTATTTTTAATGTTAATGGTTTGCACCAACCGAAACTTGTTTGTGGTATGAGCTTTGGTTTATCATTGAATTAATATAAGATGGGTTTGACTTATAGTTCCAAATATACAAATTATTTCAATAGGTTATTTCATTGATGCTCTCTGAAACAATTAGGTTCTCTTTACTTTTCATGTGCGAATCTTTACACACATTGTTTTAAATATAATAATATTTTTCTTATAAACATATTACATAATTTGTAATATGTTACAATAATGTATTAATCAAAATATTCATATTCTTATCTTTACTTATTATATTTGTTACTAGTACATAATTAATTTAGGTTAATATCAAACTTCTAACATGAAATTTAAATTTCAATAACAATATCTAAACCATTCAATTAAATATTCCAACTTTATAAACTTAAGTTATTTGTTTTATGTTCCCATACCAAATCAAGCTACCAATAATTTTCCCTCTTACATCCTTAAGTGTGTCTTTGAATTCTCTTCTAACATATATGATTACAAAAAAAAAAGATATTCAGTTAATAAATAATTTTGATCTTAATCCATAAACCTTAACCTATAACTCATGATGTAGCTCCCGCGAGGCTTATCATTAAAAAATACCATGATCCTGAGAGTCACAACGGGAACTTATTTTCTTGATTCACAGATGTAAACTTTGGTAATTAATTCAATTGGTTAATGGTTAGGAGATGTTATGTTACGTTTAGATGTTCTGTAAACTTTGACGAACAAGAAGTATGCTAACTATGTAATCACGTTTTGAAATTAACAGTTTTGCAGAAATGAGTAATGTTGATAGATCTTGGATGTATAGACGATTAATACCTGCTGGTTTCATTAATCCAGAGTTTGTTGAGGGAGTTGAAGCTTTTATTCATTATGCATGTTCTCAACATGCATATATGGATGGCCCAAAGATTAGATGTCTTTGTAAAATGTGCAAACACATTCGTTTCCTTCCTATTGATGAAATGAATGGGCATTTGCTGAGAAGAGGGTTGTCCCAAATTATTTTGAGTGGACACGACATAGGAACCATTGATTTGTAGCACCTCAAGGGGTAATCAAATACAATCATCTATGAACTTAACTGAGTTTGAAAGGGGATTAGATTTACAACAAATAATGTGGGTGTAAATACAAATCCTTATATGTAAATGGTTTATGAAGCAGCCAGTTATACCTTTAAGGAAAATATAGAAAATCTTGAAGAAGAACCAAACCCACATGCAAAATAATTTTTTGAGTTACTACACTCAGCTGACCAAGAATTATGGCCAAATTGTGATACAATGACTCAGTTGTCTTCAATTGCTTGAATATTGAACATGAAGGGCATATTTCTGATCGTAGTTTTGATAAAATTCTTGAATGGTATAATGAATCATTGCCTCCTGATCATACAATAGTTGATATTTTTACAATACAAAGAAACTTATTAGGGGTCTTGGTTTGCTTATTGAAAAGACTGATTGTTGCAAATTGGGATGTATGTTGTACTGGGGAGATGATGTGGAATTAGAAAAGTGCAAATTTTGTGGTCAATCTGGGTTCAAGCCTAGAAAGCATTCTATAAAACAAAAATTAGTACCATAGAAGCGGATGTATTATATCCCGCTAACTCTTAAACTTCAAAGACTATATGCTTCTGATGTTACTGCAACTCACATAAGATGACCTAATGAACACGAACAGGAAGATGGAATAATGAGTCATCCATTAGATGCACTGGCATGGAAACATTTCAATGACACCCATTTTAAGTTTGCAGCTAAAAATCAAAATGTTAGGTTGGGATTGTCGACAGATGGATTCCAACCTTTTCGTCATTTCAGCCAGCAATATTCATCATGGCTAATCATAATTACTCCTTATAATTTGCCTTCATGGATGTGTATAAAAGAGGTATATATGTTCTTGATAGTGATTGTGTCAGGGCCTACAAATCCAAAGCTTAAAATATGTAAATTAGTCAAACTTAATAGAAGTTTTTTTGCTTCGGTATAAGACGCTGTGAGTTCTTTACGGATGTCATTCTCCTCACAAAAAATATTGAATTCATCTGAAATAAACTCTCCACCTCGATCTGTTCAAAGTGTTTTAATTTAACACCCAGTTTGCTTCTCTACCAAGGACTTAAATTTCTCGAAATTCTCAAAAGCTTCAGCTTTGAATCTCAAGAAAAATACCCAGCTCATACGATTGTAGTCATCGATAAAGAGCAAAAAATATCAACTCCCTCCTAAGGACTCAACTAACATAGGACCACATAAATCAGCATGTACGAGTTCAAGGCAAGTTGAGGCCCTCCAAGCCTTACTTACAGGAAATGATGATCTGATTTGTTTTCCAAAAACACATCCTTCACAAAAGCCAAGATTATTAATTTTAGGCAACCCAACAACTATGCTTTTATTGTCTAACAATTGTAATCCTTTGATATTCAGATGACCATATCTCAAATGTCATAACTTAGCTTCTGCACTTTCCTTAGCAACCAACGCACATCTTTCACCACCAAGTTACACATCCAATGGAAACATTCTATTTGAGGTCATTTGAACATCAAAAAAATTTCTACTAGATTTCTTGTCATGGATACTATGGGAATCATTGTCAAATATAACAAAATAACCATCAATCAACAACTGTCCAACACTTAACAGATTATGAACCAGAGAGGGAATATACTACACATCATGGAGAAGCTTTATGTTTCCACATGCGGTTTTGATAGCAATTGTACATTTGCCTTCAAATTTGACTGGATTGTTATCTTCGAGACGAATTTCTGATCTCTTTGTCTCATTAAGTTCCTTGAACAACAACCTCTCACTACACATATGATTAGAGCAACCACTGTCAATAAACCAAATAGCATTGGTCTCAATATTCATAGTAGAGTGAGCCATGAACATATTGCTTTCCTCTTGTGGTGTCTCAGTGAAATTGCATGCTTCTATTCATCTTTTTGTTTACTCCAACAGTCAACCTTCTTGTGTCCATATTTCTTATAGTAGCGACATTCACTAGCAAATTGACGTCGTCCTCTTCTATGGTCACGACCTCGACTATGATAACCTCCTCTACCTTGCCCCCTGCCTCCTATATTGTATGACTTTCTGTTTGCTAAAGTTTCTGAGTTGCCTTTAGAATAAGACTCCCCCTTTAGTTGAAAAGCCTTTTCTTCGATTTTTGCACTAGACCTATTCAACCTATCTTTATGTGCTAATAAAAAACCCATCAGTTCATCAAATGTATAAATAGTTAGGTCTTTAGTCTCCTCAATGACAATAACTACTTGATTGAATTTAGAGATAAAGCTCCTCAAAACCTTGCCCGCAATAGTTTCATTGCTCATATTTTCACTATATGACTTCATACAATTGACAATTCTAGATACCCTAGAGAGATAATCTTGCACAGACTCTTTTTCATGCATTGATAACAACTCAAAATCATGGTGAAGAGTTTACAATTTTACCGTAATTATTTTCTTATATCCCAGGTATTCTTGTTTGAGAATTTCCCATGCATCTTTGGAGGTACTAGCTGCTGTGATTCGGGAGAAAATACTATCATCAAGAGCTTGTTGAATGAGGAACAAAGCCTTTATATCCTTCTGTCGGTTGTCCCTTAGCTGCTGGTTGGGTTGTTCCAAATTGGTATCTTCAAACCCCTTCTCTACCAAGTCCCAAAGTTCTTGAGACTTGAACATGGTCTGTATTTTCAGACTCTAGAAATGATAATTTTGCCCTTTAAAAATTAGAATTAGGGACTGTAATATTTTCGTAGAACCATTTGTTGCCATGGTTGAGTTTTTTTTTCCTCACTAATGTTTCACGTTATAGTTGGCTCTCTCTCCTCACTAGGGACGTGATTTTTTTGTTTCTCTGACTCGGGGGTAGATTTCAATTCTTTAGACCTCACTTTCTTACTTATTCTCCCATTAATATCTAACCTTTCCTTTTTTTAATGAACTTAACCTGGTTATGGGAGAAGAAAAAGAGACTGCCCGTGCTCTTCCCCTCTCAACTTCTCTGATGCCAAAACTTGTTTGGGATTAAAAAAAGGAACAAAAAATAAGAAGAAAGCAAAGAGATGTTGCGAGAGAGAAAGTTCTTTTCTATTGCATACTGAATAACTACAAAAAGGCCTAACATATAGGGTTACAGAAAGTAAATAATGAGAAAGGGCAACGTGCCCTTTATTTAATGGAAATGTCCATAACAGCTGAAATTCCAAAAGATGAAAAGATAATAATTGACCACTTAATAACCAATCCTAGAAATCAGGCAGTCACAACATTTGAAGCGTTATTCAACAGGAACAACTGAGTTCATGATTGACAGAATTTTTATGCGTTTCTTTGCTTGCTTGCATGTTATGTAGTCAGGTGGAAAGCAACTCTTTAAACTTTCAGTAATTTACATTGTCCTAGCCCTGCTCTACCTTTATTATTAGTCAAGTATTTACAAAAAAAGCAAATCTATTCTAGTAATATAATATATAATATTTTTTCTTAAATTATTTTTAAAAATAATATATTTTCATCTTGTATAAAAGTATGGAATAACTATATTTTAATATAAGAAAATCAATTGCTACATTCTTAAAGTGAAATAATTCTGTAATCAAACTCAACAGATCATTTTCTTTTATTTACTAATACATTATAAACAAGAATCAATAGAAAGATACAAGAAAATCCCAACTAGAGCATTACATCAACGGTTATATTAGCCATTCTGTCTCAAATTGGGACTGGCATTGAAAATAAAAGTTACCCATTCATTGTAGTTTGCATTAAATTTTCCTGGAATGAGCTCACAAATTGTTTATATGTGCTGATATGCTAAAATTGGGAAGATAGTATGAATAATTGTCAGGATTAGAAGAAAAGTTGCAGAAATGACACCTATTGTAGTCCATGAATTTCTGAAGTAGACATGCTTTTCTTCAATCAACCATTTCGTTATTATTGTGATGCTTTTCTTGTAATTGCAGTAGTATATAAGTATCTTTGGTATCAGAGAAGAAGTCAGGATAAGGTTTCAAGCTTGAAGTGAACTCTCGAAAGATTTTTAAAACTTCTTCATCATTTCGAAGAAGGTTGAAGAGTATTTCTGCCTTCAGCAACTTTGCAACATCTTCTTTAATCTCCATGGGTAAATTGAGAAAGCTTATATAAGATGTCACTACCCGGTCCTTATCAAAATTTGGATGCATTTCAAATGCTATTAAGTTGAATACGAGTAACTTCCCGTGTTCAATAACACAAAAGCTAGGAATCTTCAGCTTACCCCCGTTGAAAGATATATCACCTAGAAACCTACTAGATTTGTTCGGCTCCAATATGATTCCTGCTGCCTGAAGATCCTTAACACTGCGAAGCTATCGAGGAGTTGCCCAAGTATTAGAAGAACAATAATCGTATGGCTGCAAAAAGGTTTATGGGAACCCATTAATGCTAATATACTCAAAATTTTATTGAGAGAGCTTTTGTTGAATTAATTCTTAAACAATAGCAAAAGAGGTTTCAAATGGTGGTCTTTTTGCAGTTTTAGCAAACCTTTTCGGGGAGGATCTTCCAAATGAACTCAAGTAGATGATTTGCCCCATTAAAACTCACAATGTCTGCTTGTATAGCCATTTCCCATCCCTTAAAATTTAGCCTTGCTATGAGTTTGATGAACCGACAGATTGAGTCTCTAAATTGCTTTGATTGTTTTCCAACGGGATGATCATTCTGGTACAGCTCTTCTCCTTCCTTATCAAATCTCATAATCAAGTTCAGGACTCCCAAGGGAAGTTGGTTATCTAATAGTAGCAAATCTGTTGTCAAAAGGTCCATTTGATAATCAAAGAAATTGTCCCCCAACCAATCCCGAACTAATTGGATCAACGCACATCCATCTACAAAAAACATCCATAAAATACCCTCATCATTCCCATGGAACTTTACCAACTCCTGATGATCGTAGCATTCTTTGAAACTTTTGATTTCTTTAAGAATATCGTCGCATATTGTCCCATGGTTCAGGCCGTTCCCTTCAATGAAAACTTTTGTCAGCTGAAGGTTATACTGTTGGCCTTGCTCGAGCTCATTCTCGTAATGGTGGACAGGACCAATCGACATGATAAAAGGTTGGAAGTACACTTCGAGCTCAGTTTTCTTGCGTAAAAACATTGGAACTTGTCCTATAAAGGGTTTATGTCCTTTATCTTCTTCCTTGACTGGGGCTTCCACCAATGCTCTCCATCTCTCTTGCAACCTATCACGGATGGAAATAACATGCTCAGTCCCTGTCTCCTGAAGATAAAATGCCTTCAGATCGGATACCGGTTGGATTTAATAGTCTGAAAAATAGTAACGAAAATAAAGATAGACAAAATAAAATGGGACAGAACACAAAGATTTACATAATTCGGTCAATGTGACCTACGTCCACGGCCAAAGGGTGAGTAATTTTACTAATATTTTGGGAATGTATACAAGTACAAAGGCTGAAACAAAAGGCTTTTAAAAACTCATAAGTATACAGAAAAAATAATTGAAGAGATGATGGGAGGATTTTTAGGAAGGAATGGTGCATTTAAGCTTGCAACCATCCCTTCTATTTATAACTGAAGAAAACCAAGCTTTCGTCCAAATTCTTCTAAACGGTGGCCATTATTGTTGACAAAATTGAAGAGGCCAAAGCAGAAAACAGTGGCCATAATTTGTTGAATGCATGCAACCAATCACCAGCCATATTTGACATAATTGTTCAACAAATTTCCAACCATATTTGACATTTGGAGGGGCCAAGGTACATGCGCATGCAACAAATCTCCACCTTGACTTGGTCCCGAACAATTAGTGATCTGCTACACCTTTTCCGACAATGGCCCAAAAAGGCTATATCACCAACTATAAACGCCAATCAAGTCCAAGCATTGCTTGAACTTGTAAACAGGAAGAACTTTCGTAAACATGGCAGCAGGATTGTCCTTAATGTTAATCTTCTGAATAAGAACCTTCTTCTCTGCAATAGTATCTCGAATGAAATGATACTTCACATCAATATGCTTTGTCCTCTCATGATACATCTGATCTTTCGTCAAATGAATAACACTCTGATTATCACAATAAATAGTAGAAACCCCTTGATGAAGGGATAACTCGCAAAATAAACCTCTTAACCATAATGCTTCTTTAATGGCCTCAGTAACTGCCATATATTCTGCTTCAGTAGTAGATAAAG
>JANIJH010033909.1:0-10971 GCA_024520975.1 Erythroxylum areolatum | reverse complement strand
ATAATTCATATCCGAAAACACTCATTGAATTCATTTCATATCTCTAAATTGCCACTTAAGGATCGGGGTCCAACAACGTTGTTGGGCGAATGGAGGTTGGTACGTTGGTGAAGACTCTTGGTTGCGTCCTTGTAGTCAGCTTGTGCATGAAAGAAAAATGGAGGCTTCAAGTAGATGGTTGTCCGTGCGTTGAAGGCTATGTGTGTATGTGGAAGATTGGAGATGAATCCAAGGAGAGCTGCTGCTTTGGTGAGTTGAGAGAATGAAGTATGAAGGCTCGCGTTGATTGGTGAATGGATGAAGGTTACGTTATTAGATGTGTGGATTGATTTGGTTAGATAGTGGATTATGATTTATGCGTGAGAATGAATGGAGGCTTGGTGGTGAAGTGAAGTAAGAAGGCTTGCATTGTGGAAGATTGGAGCTAGCTGTTGCATATACGTGCAAGAAAATGTAAGTGTGGGAGTGGTGTGTTGCGTTAGTAAATAGGAGGAGCTGTATTTTTTTATGAAAGAATGGGATGGAGGCTGGTTGATGCATGGATGTGTTATTGCCGTGAGTGGAGAATGAGTTGGTACATGTGCATGGAATGAAGTGTGGGGACTGCTTTTTAATAAGTGAGGCATGGAGAGTTGCTTTTGCAAGTGTGAGTGGAGAGCAGTTGCTTCTTATCTTGTGAGTGCAACGTTAGTGGAGATTTTATAAGTAAAAAAAATGGAGAGCTATAAAGAAGTGGGGTTGTGTGTTTGTGGAATGGGAGCTAGGTGGGGGCTGGTCAATCCTTGGCTAGTTGGTATAGATTTTTCAAAGTCAAATTCGACATTGCATAAAAACTAAACGGTGATGATTTAGGAGCTCAAATTTTATCAGTATCTTTGTTTTTTAGTTAGCTTCAATATGATATTTGAATCATGGGATTTTGCCATCTAAGTCAAAAGTTATGATCGAAACATCGTCAAAAAGTCATTATGGCGATCCAAAATCTGACGCAAATTTTGAGAATTTATTTCTCTTGAATTCTAGCTCAAAAAAATCTACAATTGATCCCAAAAAATCCGTCAATGGGTTAAATTTAAGTATCAAATTTTAGAATTTTTGGTTAAACCAATGTCGAGTTAAAAATCCCATAATGACTAAAGGTCAAGTTTGTCAAAAACTTAAAATCAGTGCAATTCGAGTCTATTTGTTTCATTTATGCATTTTACATCAACAAACCTCGAATAATGCTAAAACATGATAAAACAGCTATAGATGAACATAAAATGAATGTAAATGATTTTGAATTAAGTCCTAAACATATATGAAAATATAAGTGTATCAGTTCGTTTAATAGACATCAAACGCAACATAGCATAAACTGACCCGTAAAGGTCCATTAAATGGACATTGATGTCTGCTTAATGGACCTACAACTTTAGAATAGTCTGTTTAGCGAACATCATGTCTGCTTAAAGGATATATGTCTTCCAAACACATAATCTGGCCCATAAAGGTCCGTTGAACGGACATTCATGTCCGCTTCACGGACATTATTTATTTCCAACTTTTAAACCCTTTCTCCCTTTTCTCTTCTTGAACTTTTCTCCCTACCCCACCACCGTCTTCTGTCACCTTGCTTTCTCTCTCTCTCACCTTCGCCCACTCCAACCCTCCTAGCACAAGATCCTTAGCCAGTTTCATCTTCTCACTTCCTTTGCTTTCCCATCCCCCCTAAAACTCCATTCCAGTCGAAGTTTCTCCAACCACACGCTCTTTTGGTAAGCTCTCTCTCCCTGACGAATTCGAAGGAGTTCCTTAAGGATTGGGGGCGACATTTCTGAAATGTCCACTGCAAGGCTGTTTGGGTAAGTGTTCTTCATTGTTATTGAGTTGGGAAAGAGGGTGTTGAAAATTGTTGGCTGAGATTCATATTTTGTTATTGATTTTTGGTTGAATTGAATTGAATGGTGGATTTCGATTGGGCTGAATTTTTAGATTGTGTTCTTGCAATTAAAGGGGTTTGCAATTGAATTGTGGATTGAGATTGAATTAAAATTTAGGGTTGATTTGAACTAAAGTGTTGGGTTGAAGTCGGAAAGAATTGTAGTTGTGTGGTTGACGTTGACGACTGGTTTGGATTGAAGAGTTTGGTTGTGATTGAATTAAATTTCTAGTTATGGTTAGTTGAGATTGAAGGCTTTTACGGAGTTTTGAGATTGAAATTGGTTATGAAGCTACCATAAAATGTCAAGGTTTAAGCAATCCATGAGGAAGAACACCGGACAATCCTCTTGATCTATGAGAGGGGAAAATCTAGTCCAAGAAGAACCTGCTCCTAAGCTACCTCTATTAATCAATGCGCAATGCAAAGAGTGGTACAATAAGAAGAACAATAACAAGTTTGTGATTGAGGTATCCGTGGCTGAGCTGATTGATGATAAGTGTCATATAAGGGTGAATTTGGACAAGTTCCATTGGGCCAAGTTGTTGACCCTCAAGGGTGCCTATTACTTGGAGGTTGTCAAACAATTTTATGCCAATCTTAGTGCAGTAGCTAGGAAACAACCACTAGTGCTCACCTCAAGAGTCAATGGGGAAGAGGTGGTGATAACTGAGGTAGTCACTTAGAGCTACCAATAGGAGGCAATGTCCCATATTTTGATAAAAGGGCCAGATGTTCATGTGATAGCACGTGGGATAAGCATGATACTATAGATCGGCTCAGGATTTGAGCAATATGGTGCCCGACAAATCAACGATAATTTAGGCACTGCAAATCTCTAGATATAGCCCCGAAATTAGTAGCTTTCTTGCTAGCACATAACGTAATGCCAAAGGCCAGCAACTTCAGATACCTTCGAAATGAAGACTTGATCATTTTGGATAAGATGTTCTTCTATGATGATTAATTCCAAAGCATTGCTGCTGCCAAGATGAAGATGACCGCAATGTGCAAGTGGTTCACCACAAGGTAGAGACTAAGGCATTCATATTTTCGATCTTATTAAACCAATTGTTTCATTATCTCAAGGTCATAAAAAGGGATGAAGTAGTGGCTATTACCACTGAGGGGATGCCATTGATGCTAACAAGATGCGAGAATTCGAATATGAGGACAATACCCCTTACGGTTCGATCAATCCACATCGAGCAAGGCACAACCCAGATGCTCCTACTCCATAACAACCAAGAGCCCCTCCAGCTTCAGGAGATACTCCGACTCTATTTCAGAGGCAAGCAGACATAAGAGGTCTTCGAGCAGAAATGGCTAATCTCGTAGCTTCACAAGCAAGAATGGAAGAAATGTTGAAGGCTTTTATAGAGCAGCAACAACCACCACAACTTGGACAATAAAAGCATATGGTCTTAAGATTTCATTTATTTCCACACTCACATACATGTAAACATGCATTTCACTTTTAATCTTGATCTAGTTTTGATTTTGTGTTGGCACATTGTAGAACTAACTTTAATTTAATTTTATTTTGTTGAATCTCCACATTTTTTGTATTTGATGGGAGCTATGAACTTTTAATGTACAGAATTAGGCAATCCACTCTTTCAAGGGGTTTCTTTTCCCTTCTTATGTTTTCCGTTAATTGCATTGCTTTTGCCTTTCTCTTTCTTGACATTGAGGATAATGTGGTTTTGAAGTGTGGAGGAGGATAAATTGATGGCAGTGTATACATTGTTTAACAGTAAATTTATGTTTAAAAAAGAGGTTAATTTGACATCTTTTACGTTCTAATTGTCATTATTGTTCAATTTAATGAGTTAACTGCATTATGGATGAGATTGACCTTGAATAAGATGCATAATATGATTAATTGGATTACTTACCTTGTCATAATAGGATGATATAATGTTAAATTGATTGAATGAGCATGCTATTGAATGAATAAACATCACCAAGTGAGCTAATTTGAGCCTAAAGGATTGCACTCAATTTTACTTTTCTTATGAGCGATATGATTTTCTCTTCCATGTATGTTTACTTCTAGAACTTGCATTGCATTTCTTCGAGGTTACATAAGATAAAAGGCACTAGGATTGACCTTGAGCCAAATAGCTAACCCTTTCTATACATCAACCCCCTAGCGAACCCTTTGTGCCTAGTGATTGTATTTGAGCCATTTTCTTTGTAAACCTATTCCACAGAACCTTGAACCAAGAAAAACAAGTTTACCCTTTTTCAATGGTCAGTAAAGCTATTAATGTTGTGAACTTACTATTTTTATTGGTAGGTATACAAAGGAAGAAGTGTGGGGTGTTCTTATAGTAATTGAAGAAACATGCTTTAAATTTAAAAAAAAAGTGATAATAATAAGCAAGGCATGCTTACTTCAGATTTCAAAGTTAAGGAATCAACGAAATTGTGACAATAGAGTTGGTGGAGTTCCATATACATCATGATTGTAAGATTGGTGAATTTTGCTCTACTAATTGTTGAATATTTGAATTCCTGTCCCTTCTTTCATAGCCTACTTTACCCTTTGGCCCCATTACAACCTAAGGAATAAAGACCTTTTCGATTTATGGATATGTCATAAATAGGAGTAATGGAGAAATAGATAAAATGCAAGCTTCATACATGAGAAGATGATTGAGAGTAACCCTTAAACACTTGTGCATGAAAGTGAACACTTTATGAGAGACTTCATTCATGGCATGTGATTTTTATTAATTGAAGCATTATGAGGTCTTATTATTGCTTAGTTATGATCTAATTTATGACATATTATGTACCCTTGTTTTTACATTTCAATTCTTACTATAATGCTTTAGACTTATTGGATTGAGCTATGGTGATGATTCGGTGTGAAATGATGGAAGGGAAATATTTGTAGGTACCATCCATTTTAAATAAACCCTCAGGAGACTATAACTCCTCCATTTTGGACACTTAATGGTTTAAAGGTTTATGGCATATGCTAAATGCCACCGTACAACTACGAAAGTGGAATCATTAATTTGGTTAAGGATTTAATAGTTAGCTTTCTTTTGTTATGCTTGGGGGCAAGCAATAGTTTAAGTGTGGGGGAATTTAATAAGTCAAATTATTCTTATAGTATTTTAGGTTGAATTGGAAGTAATTTCACTTATTTTTATATGAATTTGAAGCTTTATTTGGTCAATTCTCATACATTTCAACTTTATTTCTTGATAGGTACAAATGGATAGATTTCGTGGGTGAAAGGCATAAATTTTATTATAGATGTTAGATTAAGGTCATTCAAGGACACTTTCAAAGAGGACTCCGAGTTCTACAACTTTCGTGAAAACTTCAAGGAGAGATTCCATCGACTGAAAGGTCAAAAGTGTGAAATTTGTGAATGGGGGCTATGTTCGTTGAACGTCCGTTAAATGGACATCAGGTCCATTCAACGGACATTGCCTGCCAACTTTGCCTCAAGAGACCCAAGAAGGTCCATTTAATGAACATCATGTCACTGTTGTTTCTATGCTTGATCTTCATAGATGCAATCTTAGGAATTATATGATGGACTGAGAGGTGAAGTATGGTTTATGCTATAAAAGATAAACACCTTATACGTAGAGATAGATATATCCTAAGCTAGTGTGATAACTTGTGGTTGCTTGCTCTTCATGGATTTAACTAGTTAGTTTGCAGGATATATAGTGCATATTCACTTCTCCACTGAGCTACTATTAAGATCAGCCTTACTTCTAGTGTCCGAGGCCCCGCAAGTACGGGTCATGCAAGTAAATAGGGAAGTAAGAGTATCAATCCTGTTACTGAACAATTACTAGGCTAAAACCATTCAATTATTTAGGCTGATCACTTAAATGTTGATTATTGAGAAATTAATTAATTAACGAATTGCTAAAACTAATCCTAAGGCAAAAAGAATAACCGTTCAACTTATGCAGTATAAGTCTATAAGGAATAAATCAGATATGTAAAAGGCAGGTTTCAAATTTGGTTTCGTGATCGACTTCTAATTATTCGTTTATAGTTTATTCAATAATCTTGATCCTTAGACTTTGAAGAAAAATAGATTTGAATTATCTATGATTCTCTATCGAGATGCCAAAGAAGAATTGTAGTTAAAATCAATCCCGACTATCGTGACTTATGAAATTAACTAAAACCCATTAAGATTTTTATCTAGTTGGTAATTCCTCTCGCAAATTTTTGCCTATATCTAGGTCTAAACCTATAAGTTCTTAATTTTAGTTTTCCACTACTGATTTTTACCTTTTGGTTCTTCAACAAATAATTTTGATACAAATTATGTAAGGCCTAACATATAACGAGCACAATAATACTCAAAACAAGAATCAAAAGCCACGAATCAATTTTATTGAATAAAATTCAGAATTAAATCATGTAGAAATTTGAAAACTATATCCCACCTTTGAAACCTAACAAGAAATCTACTCACTCATGTTTATGTTCAACAAAATAAATATCAAAAAAAGGAAAATAGACATTAGAAGAGTAAGGAACAAAGAACCCAGGTGAGTCTTAGACATAAACGTAAAAAGAAACAGGTTTGGAATGCATCTCTTTGTGCCTCCAGTCTGTGTCTTTTCTGTGGGCATCCAGGTTTCTCCAAACATAGCAGCTACATTTGCGTGCGTCAAGCCTCGTCTGCGTGCGTGAGGTAATCCTTTGTTGGTGAGGTTCCAAGTCATGCGTCCAGGTCCTCCGCGGCTGCAACGTGTGTCCCCCTCTATTGCCACTAGTCCTCCCCTTTTGTCCCAATTAAAAACCTAAGAATGTTAAAATGGTTTTCTCCCCTCAAAACGTCACCTAGTCCACCTTTTTTTGGCTCTTTGCTAATTGGCTGCCTTTACTGATGGTGTTTTAGGTCTGTCTTTTGTCTATTGATACTTTTAACTCTAGTTGTTGTGTATTTTGTGCTCTTATGCACTGATAGCATTTTGCTCCTACGTCGTTTTCCTCACGCTACTGCTATGTTTTGATTCTATCTCCTGCGTTTTTGTTCTCTTTTAGCTTGCTTCTACTTTTAATTTCGCTTAGGCCATACAAAATCATGGACGTGCCGTGAGCAAATTCTTGGGTCTAATTTGAAGCCAAACTCATGCTTTCTACAAAAAAATAAGAAAAATAAAATAAATAACAAACTCAATAAAAATAAATAAATAAAACTAAAAATTCTACTAAAATGAATGAATGAATATGCAAAATAAATACAAATATGGCCTAAATACCTATATAAATTGGACTAAACATCCAGCCAGAGCCTCCACCTCCACCTTCGCCACCACAAGCTGATAAGATGTCTTTGGAGGAGATCGTAATGAGTTTGGCGATGAGCGCTCTTCAATTCTAGCAGTTTAGACAATCATATATGCCTTGACAACATCAAAATACAACATTCAATTTCGAAGGTCAGACTTCTTTGGAAGATGTAGTTCAATCTTTGGCCACTAACACTTTGATATTTCAGCGGAGTACTGAAGCAAGTATCCGAAATATTGAAAATCAACAAAGAAATATTAAAAATCAAATAAGCCAAATGGCAACAGTCATAAATCGATTGGAGGAACAAAGTTTTGAAATTTTTCCAATACAACCAGAAAGCAATCCTAAACAAAGTGCGAAGGCTATCACATTGCAGAGTAGTAAGGAATTGCAATAATAACATCCGAAAATTTCCATAAGAGAGGTAGAAGAAGAAGCAACAAAAGAGACATCTGAAAAACTAGGAATGACGCAAACATCTCTGCAGAATATGGTTGTTCCACATCCTTTTCCAAGTTGATTTGCCAAGGAAAAGAAGAAAGAGCAAGCAGAGTTAGGAGAGGAAGAGGTTATAGTTCAAGAAAAGATGGAGGATGTGCAACTATCTAAGGTAAGCGATGCAGTTCATGTTATTGCTAACCGAATTTTGTTTCCTTTTCCTAGTTGTTTACAGTTAAAAGAATAAGAAAAACAAGAAGAGAAGCAAGAAGAAGAAAAGTCGCTAATCACATATGTGTTGAACGAGATATGGGCAAGTGAGCTGAAAATTGAAGGTGGCAAGCAGGATGTCAAGTCTCCACATCCATTGGCGATACTCTTAAAGAGACCATCCTGGTATGAGAAGGGCAATGCTCGAAAAGATAAGTGGACATTAGAGTATGATGGTGAAACAATAAATTTCCACTCATCAGAAGTCATGGAGCATCAAGTTGAGAAGGAGTTGACTTCAAGGGAAGTTGCTCCAGGCTCTTCATAGAGTCTGAGCATGCTACTTGTTGAGCTCAAGCATCCATTCGATAATAGATGATGTACATATGCTAAGGGTCAAGCTTATGACCTTAAATAAGCGCTTGATGGGAGCCACCCCATTCGTATCCTTTCTTTTATGTATTTTTCTCTTTTATGCATATCTTTTAGGTGATTGCTTTGAATGTTTTACTTATTTTCTTTGGTTTGTTTTGTTTGTAGGTGTTTGAAAAGGAAGCTGCAATCTTTCACTTCAACACTGCTATCTCTGTTTTCAAAGCTCCAATAATTCATTTCAAAGTTGCGTATGGCGTCTTCAATCTAAGGGAGTACTTTTGTTCTCATCCCTCTTTTGTATTTTTATTGTTTTTGGACATTGAGGACAATGCCCATTCTAGATGTGGGGGGAGGATATGGAGTTCATGTGTGTGATTACACGATTTTGATTCTCTTTTCAGTTTTGGTATGCTTGTGTTAGGTGTTAAAGTATAAAGCTTTATCATATTAGTTTGGATGAGATTGAGTGTGTGCATGAAATTAAATTGGGCTATGTGAGTCTAAAGTGAATCATATTGATTGATTGCAATAACTGTTCTTGTAAACTTAATCAAAATTTTGACATTTGAGTGATGAGGTAATTGTAGAATTAAGGTGAATTTTTTAAATTAAACCTGTGAGTGGATTTGAGATTTAATGATATCATTTTTATGTCATTCTATTTTTTTGTATTCTGTGATGTTCCTCTAGTCATGTTTGTCTTCAGAACTTGCACTAAACCAGATTGAATTTGTTTAATTACATGGTTTATGGAAATGATTAAGGCTTTCTTTGTTTTTACACCCTTTAGCTTAAAAATGACCCACCTAGTTATTTTCCTTTTGCAAACACGTTTGAGCCTTTAACTTGTTTTTTAATTAATCACCTTACATTGAAACCCAAAAATCTTAGTAGCCTTACCCTTTCACAAGTTGAATGATGTACTGAGTAAAAATTTATTTTGGAACTTTTGTTTTGTATTTTATTCTGAGATACTTTTATAGGTACTTCTACTTATGTGTTTATTAAATTATGCTGCCAGTAATTTCTCTTGTTTTTATTGCTCTCCCTTGTTCTTAGCCAAGTTAAAAAAAGGAAAAAAAAGGAAAAGAAAAAAATTCAGAAAAAAGAGAAGAAAAGAAAAAGAAAAAGAATAAAGCATAGTAGCATTAGTTAGTATGAGTAGTTGTAGGCCTTTGTGCCACGTGGTTATCTTAGAATTTTAATTTGAATGTCCCTTTTACTTGGTACTTTGTGAATACTTCTGATTAACCCTTTACTATTTTTACCTTACCTTAGAACCTAGCCCCATTACAACCCTTAATAAAATCCTTATGATCTATGAGCTCATGTAATTCGAAGGAATGAAAACTGATGAATTTACAATCCTATGGTATTGCAATATGTTAGAGAGAGATTTGAGTGAAACACTTTGTCCTTAAACACTTGAGCGTAAGAGAGAAATCTGTTAGAAGAATTCACTTTGGTTTCATATTTACTTTTGAACAAAGATGTTTTATTTTGTCTTTGTTTATTTGTATCAGTGGAAAGTGATTATGATATGTGTTGCAACTTTAGTCTTACTGGCCCAAGTTAATGGATTGTATGTACTTAATCTTATGAACAATGAATTGATAAAGTGTAGTGGTTTGGCATGTTTGCTCGAGGGCGAGCAAAGGTTTGGTGTGGGGGAATTTGTTAAATTATCATTTTGCATTCATTTAGTATATAAATCTCTCTCATGTGTTGAAATTATTATTCAAAATTGATTTATTTGTTTCTTAAATGTTCACAGATGATTTTCAACACTTAAGAGATGAAATTGAGTCAAAAAGATGCAAAGAAAACAAAGAATGTAGATCTATTTTCAAATTTAAATATGATTTGTTTGAGAGTTTCATAATCTTGGAAGATTAAATTGCTGGAGATTTGCAACCTGAATATGTGGGAGGTATGATCTACTAAAGATGATGGAGAAATAAGGGATCGAAAAGGCATAAAATGAAGAAACACGTTACTGTTCACGTCAGTCCTTAGAATTAGCATAGTTTCAGAATTTTCTGCATTATTTTTCATTGTTCAGTTTACGTTTCTACACTTTTCTTCGAAGTATTTTCGGATTCTTTAGGAAAAGACTAGGGATGGAGACCTTTCATTTGTTTATTTATTTGATTTCCAATTCCGTTATGAGTAGTTAAAACCCTTTTTCTTGGTTGAGGGAAACCATGTTATCATCTATTATGTGTGAGATGTTTCAATAAAGTTTGTTTTGTTGATGAACTTTGAATATGTTCCGAATTACTTTATCTAATTGAATTGATTGATTTCTAGGTGCGCAACTAGGGATTGATTCATTTAATAGCTAGATTAATGAAATATAATGTTCAGTTTTTTTAATCACACTTAGCAATTAGGATTACCTTCTTTATGTTAGAGTCAGAAATTCTAAGAAGATACTTGTCTTGATTAATTGCATGTCGTTGAAATAACCTTTTTGTCCGATTGTCGCCTTGGGGTTACTTCAAAAATTTAACCAAGGATTGCGTACAGTGCAACCTCAGGTCGTTCACTTTGAGGAACCAAAAGATGAAATTAATTCCTAAGTAACTAAATGCAATGCAACCTAAATGATAAAATGGGGTTTGATTTGAAAAATTACCGCTAAAATTTGCAACGAATTAAAATAACACTAAGGACTTGTTTTTGGTATTTTTAAAATTTAAATGAGTAATTTGAAATGACAACGAGTGAATTAA
>JANIJH010033771.1:0-10976 GCA_024520975.1 Erythroxylum areolatum | reverse complement strand
TAAAATGTCCAACTTGCCCTTCACTTAAAGCCTTATGTCTTTACAACTTAAGTGATCTTCCCACAATGCCCCTTATATATTCTCACCACCCTACCACTTTAATTAATTTACCCTGCCATATAGTCTAGCTCATATTAACATGCTAATTGATTCCAAGATAGATTAATCTATCAAGACCTCAAAAATTCTTTAAATCATGCTTAATAAAATAAAATAAAAATTCGGGGTTAACATTTCTTCCCATCTTAAAAGAATTTCGAGTTATCGAAAAGGTACGGATACTTCTCCTTTATAGCTTCCAAGGGCTCCCACGTAGCCTCTTCCACAGAGTGGTCTCTCTACAGAACCTTGACTAGTTGGACTGTCTTGTTCCTTAAAACCTTCTCCTTGATGTCCAAGATCTCCATTGGAGTCTCCTCATAAATCAGATCATCTCTCAACTGAACCTCAATGGTCTGAATAATGTGGGAAGGATCCGATTGATACCTCCTCAACATGGAAACATGGAAAACATCATGTATCTATGATAATTCCAATGGTAGTGCCAACCTATAGGCTAGCGGTCCAATCCTCTCAAGGATCTCATAATGTCCCACATACCTTGGACTCAACTTACCCTTCTTACCAAACCTCATGACTCCTTTCCAAGGAGATGTTTTAAAGGAAACTTTTTCACCCACTTCATACTGCATTTCCTTTCGGTGTGCATTAGTGTAGCTCTTCATTCTATCCTGTGTTGTTTTAAGCCATTGCTTAATCAAATTAACCTTGTCCACCATCATCTGCACTAACTTTGGTCCTATCAGTTTCCTTTCTCCTTCTTCATCCTAGCATATCGGAGTTTTACATCTCCTTCCATACAATGCTTCGTAAGGAGCCATCTGAATGCTTGAGTGGTACGAATTATTTTAAGCAAATTTGATCAATGGCAAGAGTTCATCCCAAGCGCCCCTGAAGTCCATCACACATGCCCTGAGCATTCCTTCAAGTGTTCAAATAGTCCTCTCAGATTGACCATCCGTATGGGGATGAAAAGCCGTGCTAAAATTCAACTTGATTCCCAAAGCTTCTTGTAAACTTCCCCTGAATCTCGAAGTAAATCAAGGATCCCTATCAGAAACTATGGAATCTAGAACCCTATGCAATCTAACTATCTCATCAATGTACTTCTTTGCTAGCACATGCAAAGAATTAGTCTGTTTAATTGCCAGAAAATGGGCTGACTTTGTCAAACGATCCATTATAACCCATAAGGCATTATGCTTCCTACTGGTCTGGGGCAAACCCATCAGAAAATCCATAGTTATCCTTTGCCATTTCCATTCAGGAATGGACAATGGCCTTAACATGCTTGAAGGAACCTGGTGTTTAGCCTTGACTTGCTGACACACTAAACACTTGCTCACATATTCGGCTACATCCCTCCTCATGCCTTTCCACCAGAAATGCTCCTTCAGATCTCTGTACATCCTGGTGCTATCTGGGTGCATGCATAAGGCGCATTATGTGCCTCATCTAGTATTTCATCCTTTACTTCTTAGACATTCCGGATACAAAGTCTATTTCCTACAACCATGAGTCCATCATCCCTCACTACCACCTCATATTTCTTGCCATTCTGAATTTCTTCTCAGAGCTTACTCAATTCTGCATCCTATGCTTGTAACTCCTTAACTTTCTCCCTGAGTATTGACCTTACTCTGAAATTTGCAATAACACAATCTGGTTCTTCCTGTTTCAAGCTTATCTTAAGCTTAGCCATCTCTTCCAATAACAGTAGATAAACTGTCTGAACATGAGCTATTGATGATTTCCTACTCAAAGCATCCGCCACTATATTTGCCTTTCCTGGATGGTACTCGATCAATAAATCATAATCCTTAATTAGCTTCAACTACCTTCTTTGTCTTAAATTCAACTCTTTCTAGCTCAGAAGGTACTTGAGACTTTTATGATTAGTAAAAATGCTCGTTTGTACCCCATACAAATAATGTCTCCAAATCTTTAGGAAAAAAACCACTGCTGCCAATTCCAGATCATGGGTTAGGTAATTCAGTTCATAAGGTTTTAGCTGCTACGAGGCATAAGCTATTACCTTGTCTCTTTGTATTAACACACAACCCAAATCCTTTCTCGAAATATCACTGTATACTGTATAACCCTCATCTCTAGTAGGCAAAATCAAAACTGGGGCACTTGTCAATCTGTGCATAAGTTCCTCAAACCTCTTCTGACATTCATCGCTCCAAATAAACTTCTGATTCTTCCTCAATAGCTTGGTCATCGGAGAAACTATCTTAGAAAGTCCTTCCACAAACCTCCTATAATACCCTGCTAAACCCAAAAACTTCTCACTTCTACCACTGTCCTCGGTGCATGCCAATTCACCACTGCTTTAATTTTCCTTGGATCGACATGCACCCCATCTTTTGGATATCACATGACCAAGGAAAATCACTTTGTGAAGCCAAAATTTACATTTGTTGAATTTGGTATAAAGCTCCTTCTCTCTTAATATTTGCAACACTTTCCTTAGGTGTTCCTCATGTTCCCCTTCACTCTTGGAATAAACCAGAATGTCATCGATAAACACTATGACAAACTGATCCAGAAACTCCTTGAAGACTCTATTCATAAGATCCATGAATGCCGCCGGAGCATTGGTCAGTCCAAATGGCATGACTAGGAACTCGTAATGCCTATAACGAGTCCTAAAGGCTATCTTGCTTACATCAGACTCCTTGATTTTGAGCTGATGATAGCTTGACCTGAGATCAATCTTGGAAAAGACCTTTGCTTCTTGCAACTGGTCAAACAGATCATCAATTCGAGGTAGGGGTACTTGTTCTTAACAGTTACCTTGTTGAGTCTTCGGTAGTCGATGCACATATGCCATGTCCCATCCTTCTTTTTAACAAACAGAACCGATGCTCCCTATGGTCACGAACTCAGCCGAATAAACCCCTTCTCTAACAATTCCTCCAATTGTTCCTTGAGTTCCTTCAATTTTGCTGGAGCCATTCTATACGGTGGTATAGAAATGGGTGCAGTTTCAGGAATCAAGTCAATGATAAACTCAATTTCCCTCACTGGTGGTAAACCAGGTAAGTCCTCTGGGAACACATCTAAAAATTCCCTCACAATCAAAAAATCTTCTATCTTCCCTTCATTTACATCAGTGTCCATAATGTGCGCCAAAAAGGCTTCACATCCTTTTTCCATCATCCTGTCAGCTATCAAAGCCGAAATAAGTCTTGGCGATGATATCCTCCTGTTTCCTCAGAAAATCAGCTTCTCTCCATTTCCTAAATCAAATTCTACCACCTTGAGGCTGCAATCCAACTTCGCATGATACTT
The DNA here is from genome assembly GCA_024520975.1 of Erythroxylum areolatum. Taxonomy (NCBI): domain Eukaryota; kingdom Viridiplantae; phylum Streptophyta; class Magnoliopsida; order Malpighiales; family Erythroxylaceae; genus Erythroxylum; species Erythroxylum areolatum. The sequence continues at coordinate 7,619 of JANIJH010033771.1, read as the reverse complement.
CTCCATGGCATCCATTCCCAATATCACATCTAAACCCTTCAACTCAAGAGGCAATAAGTTGACTACCAATCTAGCACCTTTCATAATCAGTTCACAATCTCTATATACTTGACTTATTATCACCTTTCTCCTTAAAGGGGTACTCACAAACAACAGACTATCTAATGGCACCAATTCAACATCATGCAAAATCATGCTTGCAGAATATATGAATGCGTGGAGCCAGAATCAATCAACACATATACTGCATAATTGAATAAGTGAGTCATACCCATGACAACTTCTGGTGCGACTGTAGCTTCCTCCCTTGTCATGGCAAATACCCTGGCCTGTGCCTGGCCTCTTGGCCTTTTTGGAGGAATAGACTTCCTTGCAGCTCTAGAACTGCCCACTTCAGTAGTTGGCAGGGCTCCCACTGTTTCTACTTTCCTTGGGGCTTGCAACTGTGATCCCTCTCGCCTTGTGACTTACGGATAGTCCTTGATCAAGTGTCCCTTTTCTCCACATCGAAAACATGCTCCAAGTAACTTGAAGCACTCTCTTCTGTGAAGCATCCCACAATGCTCACATTGGGGGTTTATGTTCTTGCTCCTCCCCGGCCAGCTATTGCCTCCCACAGTTGAGGCTTGCCCTGAAACTGCCCGTGCCTGCTTGCTCTTGGCAGGGTCACTACTCCCCACTTTACTCTGAGTGTGGTAGCTCCTTGTACTCCTCTCAGGCATTGGAGCACTCATTCCCTTCTTAGAAAATTGCTCTCGATTCTTCCTCTTCCTACTCACTTCATTTTTTATGTTCTCCAGTTTCTCTGCCTGGAGGGCCGCATCTACCAATAACTGGTAGTCACAGAAATTATGGATCAGCACCTTCTCTTTGATCCCTAGATGAAGTCCTCCCTCAAACTTGTGGCGCTTGTCCTCCTCATTTGCCACAATGTTAGCCGCATACCGGGAAAGCTGGGGGAATTTCAGCTCATACTCGCTCACAGTCATGTCTCTCTGTGTGAGATTCAGGAACTCCCTGACCTTCTCTTGAATATACACCTTGGAGAGATACTTCTTCTTGAACACTTCCACAAAATCTCCCTAGGTCAGTACCGGAGGCATAACCTGATTGTGGGGAACTGATTCCCACTAGTGGAGTGCATCCCCCTGCAGCAGATTGACTACATAATCCAGTTTCTCTTGATCATTGCACTTCATCTGAATTAGAACTCTCTCTATCCTTTTTAGCCATGCTTCAGCCTCTTCAGGATTGATGATTCCATTAAAATCCATTGCTCCGTACATGAAGAGCTTATCATACTGTCCACCTCTATCCACTGTAGTTGGCATCAGAGCATGTTATCCTTGGCCCATGGCATTAGCAAAAGCCTGGGCGAAGGCTTGAAAGAACTGTAGGTCCATAGGGGTTACTGGAGGCATAGGAGGAGGAGGCGGTGGCACTTCGTGTTACACACTAGGTGCCTTAAAGTCAAGAGCAGAATGGGTCCCCGCATCTTGTGGGATATACGATTCATCGATCTTGGCGAGACCCAGATCGAGTCAGAGCTTCTCAAGTTCTTTTTCGAGACAGCATTTCACTCCTTCAATTTTAAAATCATTGAAATCTTTAGTGCATGCAAAAAAATTTTAAATTATATAAAACAATTCAAAATAATGCAAGTTGTTCATTTAAAACAATGCATGTGGTTTGTTTAAAATAATGCATGTTCACTTCATACTTGAAAACTACCCACCTAGTTGCCTAAGATATCACTTAACCTAGTCGCTTTGATACCACAACTGTTGGGCCTTGATTATGGAGCCCAACTATTATTGAGTCCTAAAGCATGAGCGGGTTTCCTTGAAGGGTTATGCCAATATACCCTAATTAGCCATCAACGGTTCCAAATTGCTCATATAACATCTCAAGCCACAAGGGTGATCCCACACAATCAATTCACAATAATCACAATTTGACTTCATCAAAATGGCAAATCTTAGTCTCTAGTTTATTTTGGAGCAAGAACCAACTAAATCGAAGTTCTAAAGATGAAGATAGGCTCAAGAAACCAAAATATAATCATGCCCCCACATGCTCTCCCAACTGACCCCTCACTTTCTTCCAATCAATCGTTTTGAATTCAATACCAATGGCTATAAATTTAAATATGGGGGTAGAAAAACATATTAGGAATCTATCGCTTCAAGAATCACCTCAATCAGAGGCTGGACGGAGAAGTTATGGCCAAACAAATCCAACATGTTCATGTCCTTACTCGAATTGTACATCCTTTGGTGCAAATGACATAACTCTCACTACAAGTGTCGGATTGACTTCGTTTTTGGACGGTTTGAAAGAAGACTTCTAGATTTACAAGTTTGTGAGATATGGAAATGAGATTTTGTCATTTGGACACAGCCCATGTGATTTTACATGGGCAGGCCGTGTAACCTTTGGGTGGAATGTGCTCCTGCGCCAGAAACACACGACCCGTGTGATTTTACACGGGTAGGCCATGTGACCTTCGGGTGAAACTAAATTTCCACTCTCTAAGACCCCTAAAAAGGACCTCAAACACATCCTATCATCTCTTTTACTCATAATCTTGCCAAATTCAATTCTTTCTAGTGCGAAATCACTTCCTATACTCTAATTGATCGGGATACACATCCTATGCAACATCACCTACTCAAACACTCATATCTCTCAACTCCGACATCCAAAAATCACATACTTTATATAGTTGGAAATCAATGAGGACAAGCTACAACTTCTATGAAGAAAACTTGATCAAATTCCTCCTTGATTAGTGCAGTTTTTCTCCCAAAGCCAAAGCACAAATCCTACCCTTTTGAAAACTTACATTTTTCCATGCAAAGACTTGAAATGCCACAAACAACCATAATGCATAAGTATTTCACTGCACATCAAAATAAGAGCTTTACAATGCTTTAGTAGGCATTTCAAGCCACTTACATCATAATTCAAAAATACAAACTTTACAAAAATTGGAATTGCTCAAAATGCGACTAAAGCATTATTTTACAAAAAAAAACTTAAAATACAAAATAAGCCAAGTCCGGAGTAATGCCTTTATGCTTAATCACTCGATCTTGTGCTCCTCACCTGAAGATGGGACGGAATGGGAGGGGGTGAGCTTAACGCTCGTAGGTAATAGTTTTATAATGAGAAACAAGCAAAAACCCTTGAATTATCCATTTCCATAGCGAAATTCACATTAAGATCCATGCAATATATGTATTTCCAAATTTGTAACTTATCAAGCAATTCGTAACCTCAAACATAATGAATTAATCAAACTTGTCACAAATCACAAACATAAAAACACATCAGAATGGTTTGGGTGGATCCAAAAATAGAACGTACTAAATATTTCCACATTGCGGTCTTGTGTAGCCGTGAACTTAGAGGAGTCCACGAAGGAGCTTCATGCCTCTAACGGGCAGGCGGGAGAAGCCTTTAGACAAGTGCACTTGACATACTTAAGGGACTACCACAAACCCACATAATCATACATTTCACATCTTGTAAACATATTGCCCAAAATGGCACATTTCTAAAACTTGTTTGACATGCACATGGCATACATCATACACATTCCCATCAACATTTCTCAATTCATCAACAACCATTCCTATACCAAACATAAAAGCCATTTCACAACTCATTCAAACACATCAATTGCTACAATTATGCAGCACTTAGAATTTATTCTTAAAGTTCACAAACAACAACATATGACACATTCTTAAGCGTTTAGAAAACAATAAATACACATTCATAGGGTAGTTGGAAAGTTATTAAATTCCATTTATTTGAAAAACATTTTATGGCTCATTAACTCAATTATAAAAATGTCACCCACCTTAGTTTCCTTGCGTGAAAAGTTGCTCAAATGTGCCTCTCCTCTTGCTCCTCTTGCCTCTCTTGACTTTCTTCAACATTTACAAAAATCCCAAATCAAAAGAAATCTAAATTGAAAAACCCAAAGAACCAAAAGCATGAAATTGATCCTAGAATACTCATACCCATTTATTTTCTAAGATCTTTGAACCAAAACCCCTTCCAAAATCCAAAATATTAAATATAAACTTACCTTAAATCTTCACCAAATAATGATTTTCTTGGCTCAAATTGAAGCTTTAGCCTTCCTCTTCCTTCTTCCCTTCTTGCTCACTCTCAAAATCCCTCTTGAAGGTTAAGAAAAATTAAAACCTCGCAAAACTCTCCCTTTTTTTCCCAAACTCACAAAATTCTCTCTCTTTACTTCAATTTCATTTTCTCTCTCTTCCCATGCAAGATAAGTCTTCTTTCTTCCTTTTTATACTCCTAATGAAGCTAAAATGTCCAACTTGCCCTTCACTTAAAGCCTTACGTCTTTACAACTTAAGTGATCTTCCCACAATGCCCCTTATACATTCTCACCACCCTACCACTTTAATTAATTTACCCTATGCCATATAGTCTAGCTCATATTAACATGCTAATTGATTCCAAGATAAATTAATCTATCATGACCTCAAAACTTCTTTAAATCATGCTTAATAAAATAAAATAAAAAAATTATGGGGCTAACAAATAATGATTGATATGCTTAAAGCCAATTAGAACTATACTTTGATCTTATATTTCTATGAACTCCAAAAATATAAGCTTTAAGCGTATCTCCAATAGTTAGGATTGTTGACAATTCAAACATTTAGTTACTTACGCTTCCTACATCCTTAGCAGCTAAATACCATTTCAGTGTATTCCTACTAGGATGTCTAGCTTCGGTTGTGATTTGCTTTCACTAATAACATCTTTTTTCACTCATCTTTATCGAGTACACACCCTCGTTGTTTCAATCACAAAGCAACATTTCTCCTATTCGAGTTCAAAATTTAGATTCGTTTGCATTTCCTCACTAAGATTCACAATTTCTGAATCCTCAATTTGGGCTTTGTTAATCTTTTCCCATGGGATTGATCTTAAATTCAATAGCTAATAATAATACTTTGATTTTCCCAAAATTCAACTCAACGTTCTATGCTCTTTATTGCACTTGGTTTGGTAACCTTAATATTAAATTCGTGCTATTTCTTCATCAAATTTTCAGTTCAATACATCAGATTACAACACCAACTTTACTAGGAATTTCCCATTTACACAATCAAAGTCTTCAGATAACTTTATTCATTATCTCAGCCTCATTTTCATTCCTTTCAAACTTAATAATTACCTTATACTCTAATAATCCATATAAAATTTGGAATGTTTCACTATACTTATAATGTCTCTAAGTTCTCAACATAAATTTCTGCTGCGGCAAATTCTAATTCTTGTATCAAAATTCAGCTCGTGAGGCTTTAATTGTCCCTATGTATCTGATGTGAAACTTCATTATATACTGCAAAAATATCCACGTTGAAGTGATATGATTAGCATCGGTGTTATAACTCCTCAAAACATCACCCATACGATTTACACGTTTTTTCTCAAACATTTTTGTCAAAGGACTAAGATTAGTAAAAAATCCCTAATATTTTATGTTGATATCCAATTTTCAGCAATTTTAGGCAACTTTGAATCTCATATATATTTCTTGTAGTTTCTCTCTTCATCGTTTCCTCTATTTTCTTTGGGTCTCCCAATATGCCATGTTCAGATATACAACTTACATTTTATTTGATCAAGCTAAGATTCACTCTCATTAAACTTGGCATATAATTGTTTCTACCTCCACGATATGTAAGATTAATCTCAATGTTCAAAATATTCACTTCATTTTTCAAATACACTCCAATTATCCTCTATGATCATCGTCATTATTTGATCCAATTGTGCTTGAATCACTTTAATCTTCAATCCTATAATACTATTAGAGGCATTGTTCACTTCAACAGATAAAACCCAAATTTCCTTGTGCCCATGATTTGTTCTCTTAATTCTCTTAGTATCTAATTCCTCAATGAGGTAGTATTATCTCATGTTATTTTTTATTTTCCCAATTGACTTCTTTTCGCGAATGATTTTCTTTTCTTTTCAATTCATTTGGTTTCCTCTGATTTTCACATGGATTTATTCTAATGGCTGCTCATTCATACTAGTTTCTCCACACATTTTGATTTATTAAAAATCTTAATTTCCTGTGTTAGTAACACATTCATCGGATCTGATTTATATCTTATATACTTAATGGCACCTCGAATTCAGGAATCCCATCATATAGTTGGACACTTTTCATCATCAAAATGCATACACTCTTTGTAGCATATTCTACATCTTATGCTTGAGTCTCCGTTATGATTAGGACTCCAATATTCACTTTAGATTCATTATAATTATTTATGATTTTTTCCTTCATTGATCATTCTTAAGAATAAACTATCTGGTTTGCTTAATCTAATTCAGTGAAATTCTTCTTCGAAAGAAGATTTCTTATTACTATCATCTATATTATTCATGTAACTTTTATCTATCCACAGTTTCCATCATTATTTATCAAACATTCTTAGTAACTCAAGAGGATCACCTTTTTTATCATTTCTTACAATATTCTATTTACCAACACTCGATGAGGTAGTAGACATTATTATTGTCGCATATTCTTAGGTGTGCATCTTCAAAGTCATCCCGTTCTATCCAGAGATTTAATTCCAACAATTCTCCAATTTACATCTTACAATAGTAACACTTTGATCTTAATTGATCCTAAACAATATTTCCCTCTTTATCCTACCACAATCGGGGCTTCTTTGCATTAACACATACTAACTTCAACTTTACTCCAATTCTCCAAAATTTACCTCTTCTGGTATTACATCATGCCATATTGATTCAACTATCATATTTTGTTCTTATTTGATCCATCAACTTTTTTTTATATATTTCATTTCTGTCTCATCTTCCTATTGTCATGTATTTCATCTCCCACATGTACACCCTCAATCAATTCAGAATTATTAATGCATAATCATTATGAAATTCTGGTCTTAATTCCTCTAACATCTTCATATAGTGGATCATAATTCTTGTCACATTAATCAAACAACCATTTCAGTTTAGAACTCATCTTCTTAAGATCATAACAATTTCTGTTTTCATTACATTCTACATGCACACCTTAATCTCATCATTTCCACTTATTTCCCTATTTTCCTCACACAATCATGACAATATATTCACTTCTCTATCGCATTCGAGGGTATGTCATTACAGTGCAATATTGATATCATGTTCCATACTACATACACCAATACAAATGTAGTGAGTCTCTATCTATCATATCGAACCATATACTATTTCTCCTTTCTAATTTTTCACAACTTTCATTTGCTTACGTTCTGAAAGAGCATCACTCTTCTCGCTAATTCTATCATCTCCACTCTAAACACATGCTCATATGTGTGACTAACGAAATTGTGACTCAGACTGGGGATCAGTTGCTACTGTCTGCTATGACATGACTAAAATGCACGTAACTTGACATATATTTCAAAAATGCCCATTTAAGATAGTAATTCTGGGCTCTGATGTTGGACCCCGTTTTCGAAGCCTAACATCGGACATGAAAGCGTGGTGCTTGGTGTGTGAGGTGAAACCTAATTTAAAAGAAGGAAGAAAACTCCCTCGGA
>JANIJH010033704.1:0-10980 GCA_024520975.1 Erythroxylum areolatum | reverse complement strand
TTCCTTCATGCTATGTCATATATCATGGACTTCATTAATTTTCTTATAGATCAATATCAATTCATAAATAATGAACATCAAATTAACGAAATATGCCTTTCTTTATTTATTCATAAAGTCTGTACACAACTTTGTACAAAACACGCTAAAGGCGATTGCGTTTAGGGCACTATTCTAACACTAACTGGTCAAATCCTTAAGCCTCCTTCCACTTTAGGTAAGCACAAGTCACTTTATTTAACCTTTTTCATTGAATTGGATTTGGTTTTTTTTTTTACGAGAAAAACTTCTTAATTAGCTGTTTAATGGGCGTGACAATGCTAATAAGGAGCATTACATAAGATATCCAATGGAAATGGAGGTTGTTCAAGACTGATTTAATTAATTAAATTATACTAAAAATGATTAAATTCTTTTACACCAACTTGAGATCCTTTTTTTTAATCTTTTCTTTAAGGGGATGGAGGTTAGAATAAGGTGGCCTTTTAGAGGAAGTTAGGATGCCTAAGTAATAAATAAGGAGTTTGGATACTTTCAAACTAGTTAAGTAGTTGAACTATATGGTTAGACCTTGAGCATCTAGGGATAAAAAGAATTCGGTATTCTCTTTATTGACAAAAAGGGTTAAAAGATTGCTGAAAAGATTTTAGAGTAACCATAAGAGCACTAATCGAATTAAGATCAACCTTGGAGAAGAGTATAAGATTATCTATAAATGAAAGATTGCTAATTCCCAAGATCTTACACTTAGAAAGGAATTTGAACTTCTTATAAATTTTGATACTTTACTGATGAGTTCATTAAGGATTTCCATACTTATGGTGAATAAATAAGGTGAAAGGAGATTCTTTTGACTTATTTATTTGTCTCCTTTAATGATGTTCAATCTCTCTCCATTAATTAGGATTTTGTAAGAAGTTGAAGTGATATATTGCTTTATCCATCTAATAAATTTGATAGGGAACAAAAGTTTGTAGAGAGTCTAAGATGAATTTCCAAACTAGTGAATCAAAAACTTTATGAAAATCTATCTCTGTTGCTTAATTTTATTAAATTCCTTCCTATTATAGTTCTTAAAAAACTTATAACTATCAGTGTTGTCCTTAGTTTGTCTTCCTTTAAAAAAGGAACATTGAAAAAAAATGAACTGGTTTTATTTTAAACCTATCACCAAATATTTTAGCTATAGCATTATATATGGTATTATAGCAAGAAATTTATCCTATAATATTTTATTGAGCTAGGAGATTATACCTTAGGGATGAGAGAAATGAAGGACATTCAATTCCCTTAACTTTTTTACCTTGTTCAAGAATTTTAGAATTGCATTAATGATTATTATCCTAGTGAGATGTCAAGTTTTTTTTCTAAAGAATAAAGTGTTTAGACCATCAGGTTTAGTGGCCTTATTAGGACTAAGTGCAAAGAGAGAAACTTTGACATCTTTTTTATTAAAAGGCTTGGTCAAGAACTTAGCCTCCTACTCAGATAATTGGTCATTGATAAATGACTGCATAGTGAAAACTGAGTTTGATTCAGTAGGAGAGTCAATCATGTTGGAAAAGAAACACATTACTTCCTAGTGAATATGTAGCACCCCACTCTTGATAGACATATACCGGCATCCTGAGTGATGTCCAAGTATGTACCCTATAAGGGTGGTATGCTAGAATAGTCAAACATTCAAAACTTAGTACAAAATTTTCAAATTTATCATACGCATATACGGAAAACAATAATCAAATTGAGTCCACTTTTTTCTTAAACATTTCCATTCACAAGTTTTGCCAATGTTTTTCAAATCATCAGAATTTCATTAATCACTAGGGCCCATTACAGATACAAAACACTTACAATCATAATGTCATTACAATATAAATGCATTCGTATACACATTGTATAATAATTTCAGAATATATTCTTTAATAAAAAATTAATGGAAAATTTTTATGTAGACACAAGTTGATCCCAACCTTTATCTCTTACTTGAGTGTAGTGGCTATACTCTCGTTTGCCTGATAGGGTAACTCTTTTGAGCCTAAAAAATATTGCAAATTTTAGGTGAGTTTTGCAAACTCAGTGAATGACCATTCTCGATGGCTCATTCAATCACATAATATATCATCTCATATTTTCATATAATTTATATCACTTCATTTAACATATATTATCACATTCAGAGCAGTCAAATTGATCATTTCAATCATTTAAAAATACACATATCACTTATAATGCAATGCATATCAGGCTCACTTTCATTTATTACTTTGTTGTGACCGAGTGCCTATTTATTAGCTCATATCCCTTAGTGGATACCGAGCTATATCAAATAATGTCTCATATCTCTTAGTAGATACTGGGTACATTTACAACTAAGCCTAAGGCTCTTCTCTACTTTCGGAGCTTTAAGCTCTTTTTTGGTGGCGACTCTAATCACAACTGCCTTTATCTTTCATGCATTCATGAAATGGAATGCATCACATTCTCATATTTTCAATCAATCACATGATTTTGGATTCACAATCACTTTCATATTCATCATCGGACCTTGGTCTAGAATTCAACAATTAAGTTGAGAAAGCACATATTTCTTTCATATTCACATACAAGGAGCACTTCAATTTTCTCACATTTAACAAGCTCGTTGGACATTCAATGTCCAGAATCAGCACATTCACATCAATCATATTCACATTACATAATAATCATATCCATAGTCATTCAATGTAGAAATTTAAATTAGAGCAAAAAAATAAATGAGACCATATAGGTCAACTCACAGTACGCTCCAGATTAGCATTGGCTTCCATGATCTAGAAACGTCTGAATGCGGGCGTTTATCTTGCACATCCAAATTATGCAATACACATGTTGCACACATATTAATAATTGCACAATTATAAGTATTCATTATGCACAAATGTGTATATGGAATGTGTACAATGGATGCTCAATGACAATCCCAGGTATATTATCAAATTTCACAACTTAATCACATTCTCATTTTTAGCATTATTGCTTTCATAATATCCAATTCTCATTCAGTTTTACTAGATACTCATTATTCATCTCCTTTGAATCATAACTTCAATCATACAAACATCTTCATTTCATTATACTCATGCCTTTGGTACTTTAATATCCACAATTCACTCATTAATGATATTCTAACATTATAAGATCAAACATTATCCAAACTCTTATTTCTTCTTATAACATCTCCAAAATTCCAAACCTTTAAGTCAATTTTTTATTAACATTTTGACAAGGAAAATGGAGTAATCTGGCAACACTTTCTTCTAGAAATTTTTTCTAATGTTTCTTAAGTTTATAATAACACCAAGGTCATAAGATTAGGTTCAGTAATTTGAAAGTTATACCCCAAACATTTTTGTACTATTCTTATACTGGAACAGTGCCTTGTACTCAACTTCCAACTAGAAACTGAAATTCTTAGAGACTGAATTAAAATTGTATTTCTTCAGACTATTTATATCCCTATGTCTCAAGTTTATTCCAAATTAAAAATCATTCCATTTGGATAACTACAAGACAAGATATTGTCAAAATACCTAAGCATGTTTAGTGAAAAATACTTCAGTTATCAATATTCCAGAATTGTTCATCATTTTCGTCCCAATTTCATCAATAAATCTCTTCAAAATGATTTCATATGATCATAAGTTTTTTAGAGATAAAGAAAAATGTGTTACGAGTTTGTTGGTTCAAATCCCATGTCATTTGGAGGTCGGGAGAGGAAGTTATAATCAAAAGATCCAAAGATGTTCGCATCTGTCTCCCATCATTAACCATAGAAGTCACGATCGTGCTCTAATGCATTTCAAACGTGACGATCTTGCAAGAGCATGATTGTGACTCTCAAACTCTTCAGAAAATTCATGATCATGCTTCTTCTTCTCCTCTGAAGCAGTTGATTTCGTTTCTTCTTCCTCTCTTCCCAAAACAAACTTTTGGGTCATTTTTACACGGTCATTTTGACAATGAAAATGAAGGATTTAGGCCAAACATTCTTCAAAAAAATTGTTCCTTTATGTCTCAAGTTTCATTAGAAAATAATTTCATGAAATATTATTCTATTTTCTACAAGTTATACTAAAAAAACTATAGAATGTTCCTAAACCACAACAGTACATAATACTCGACTTCAAGCCAAATTTTGAAACTATTATAGACAGAATTCGAAATCAATTCCTTTTATGAAAAATATAGCCACATGTATTTAGTTTAATATAAACATAAAATCATCACATTTGGATGTATACAAATCAAGATATAGCTAAAATATAGCTGCATGTTTAGTGGAAACATTACAACTATCATACTCCAAAAATTCTTCTTTCACTTTTTCCAAATTTTAAACTCCTACATTTTACATCTAACACATCTTATGCATAAATCATCTTTTCTACTTCATTTCCTCTTCATTCTCAGCTCATTATCATTCAAAAACAAATCAAAATCTATTATTATTCATAAATATCAAAAACAGAACATTCATATACAAATGTTTATCCTAGCTTCTGCACTTCTTCATTTTTTTGTACTTTCCATTTTCTGTACCTTCTCCAATAGCTTCTCTAACTGTCCTTTTAATCATTCTTTCTCATATCACGACATCAACTTACAACATTTACTTAATTCTAAACTCATTTTAACACATCTCTAAAACACTCAAAAAATTCACCTATACACAGTGAAAACAAAGTGTGTGTGTGTATATATATATAAACTTTTCCTGCATTTTTTCTGCATTCTTTTCATACACATTTTCATTTATGTTTCAAACTCAAAAATCATTTCAACACCATATTAAGACATATTGGTCATCAAATCACATAAATAAGACATCCGTATATCCACGGTGTACATGTAAATGACCATTTTTCTCATGATCATGTAATGTCAAGTAATCAACATTTTTATCTTATATACTAACAACTCATAAGGATTTAACATGATACTTACTTGCTAAAACTCCAATTTCTTCAAAACATCTAGAAGCCCTAACTTCTCATGCAATCAACGTACACCATCTTGAAGGTGGATTGGGTTAGGTTTTCTTGTGGCAAAAGAAAGAGATAACAAAGTGGGAGTAGTGAAAGATAGTTAAAAGCAAGGTGTAACTTTGGTGAAAGTTTGGTGAGAAATCCATAAAGAGGAAGAAGTTTCAAGAAGAAAGCCATAAAGAAGAAGATATTTTAAGACAAGAACAAACAGTAACTTGGTCGGTCTTTCAAATTTAAAAGAAATGCGGAAGACTTGACTTGATGAGTGACACTTGTCACTTGTCCATTTGTCCAATTCCTAAAGCTTTAAACTAGTTTTTCTTATTAAACTAGTCTAGTCATCTCCAAATTTTATTCCAATTTTCTTTACATTTTCAATATCATTTTCTCACAAATTCTAAAGTCATCAATAAAATTCTTCAATATCATTTGTTTCTTATTTCTATTTCCTTCCATCAATTTACTTGCAAAGTGACATTTTTGCTAGTCTAATAATATTCAACATTTTCAAAATTTATTCCTAAAATTCACCAAAAATTCAAAATCACTAAACATACTTTCCCATTAAAATTTTCAGTACCCATAAACCATAATTCTCAATAAAATCACCTTTCACATATATAAGTCAATTATACCCAGAATGTCAATGAATGCATGTACAGTCATTTTAATGTATGCAGAAATTCAAATTCACGTGAATATGTATGAGCATGAAAATGTATTTTTCTTAATCTCTCATTAATCTCCCATGTACCATATTTTTGGGTTCTAACTCTTAATATAGGAACGGGATGTTACAAAATATCAATTCTTTAACTTAATAAGGTTCCATGTTCAATTAATAGGGAAATTATTCTATCAGTGTTTCTTTTAGATAACAGTAAGTTGTGAAAGAAACTTGAATTGTTGTCCCTTACTTTCACCATATAATTCTTGATCTCTATTTTAATATAGAATGGTTAATATTAGTAACTTAGATTAGCTTAAGTAGGACTTTCTTCTTCTTAACTCGTAAAGATTCATCAAAGGAAGTGAGGTATAAGGAGCTTTGTATTCTTTCAAGAGCTTTCTTTACTTTAGAAACTACCAAAGAAGTGTTAGCGATCTTGCTTTCATTGGTTAAATTAATAAAGCAAACACACACAGGAAGGGGGAGGGAGTGAAATGTGTGTGACATGAAAATTTTTCGTAAGTTACTTTCAATTCGAATAAAGATAGGAGCTTATTAAAATGAAAGGAATCGCCAATAAGTTGAAAACAAAAGGAACCTATTATAAAAGTGAAGAAGTCTCTTGCTGAAATAAACACACATAGTATAATGCAGAAATATAAAAGATAAAGGGGAGAGAGAGAGACGGAGAGAGAGAGAGAGAGATAGAGAAGGGTGCAGTCAATTTATATTAGTTCGGCTTAAAACCCAAGCTATGTCCAGTCCCTAAGTATCCAACTTGACTGTTTCATTATAAAATCAAGTAGTGATTTAACGAGCCTCTCCAAGCTCACAAGTTAATATTTTTTAAGGTTCTTCAACCTTCCACACTTGTAGTATTTCACTAGCCTCTACAAGATCTCAAAATAAAAAAGGGTTTTGCTCAATATGAGCTTTAGTAATCTCTCTCAACAAAATTTCCCTTTCTAACACGTAGAGAATTTTTACAAAGATATCCCTTTCAAGAACGTATATGCTTTTGATGAATTTTGACAATATAGCTTCACAAGCTTTTGTATCGTTCATTTATATTTCACAGTTGCATTGGCTCTTCTTTAAATAGGCATTTCTTCAATTGGTCATTGCTTTACTTGAATTCTTAGTCAACTGGATTGATTTGAGTTTGGTCAATTTTTGCTAAAAATCTTCCAGTAATCACAGAGATAATATATGACCTTCATAATTAGTAGGATCTTTTCGGATAAACCATTTGTAATAAGCTAAGTTCATAAAGAAGTTTCTTGCAAGAGAAAACATATTTCTTATGATTTTATTTCCTTTTGAGAATAAGACCATTAATTGTACAAGAAAATAAATCCAATTTCAATTTTAAAATATTATATAATTATTGTCAAAATCGTTAATCATAAACTTTGAGCTAACAATCTACCCTTTTTTGATGATGATAAACAATAACATATATATTTGCAAAATGACACATCAAAAGCTCTTATTCTCCATCATGACCCATCTATACCATTGCTAGTGATCACAAGCAACTCACCTTCTTCATTATTGTCACATAAAGTATTTTTTGGTGTGTCCCTTATCCTTACTTTTAATTATAGTCATAATGCTCTATCAACAAGTCTAAGTCCAATTTAATTTCTTCATTAACCACCCTCTTCACTATTGCAACTCAACCTTCTCCTTCATCTCCATCCTATTGTCACTAGGTTCCATCTTCTTATCATTTCAATTCTTAAATCCATTGATTATATTTAGTTGTTGACCTCATTATCCTCAAATCGTTTCCACTAGTATTGCACCTTCTATTCGTATCCACTTTAATAATCTATTTCATCTTGATCATTCCTATAGCATGTAGCTTTGTTCCACCATTATTTATAAATGACATGCCTATTCTACCCAGCTTCATAAACACCTAAACTAACTATAAATTGAACCTCATACATTTGGCAAAGCTAAAATGTTTTAAGAGTGGATAAAATTCATATTTAATGAAATTGTAGCTTTGTACACTAATCAAATTTAGACATTAGTCCCTCGTTTTAAAGACACAAATTTGATCACCAATAAGTAGGCATTTCAAATCAAGCGTACAATTGATGGGAAAATTTACCACTTGAAAGTGTTTCTTTTTGTAAAGGAATGCAAATAGTATGATGGAGTTGATTATTCAGAAATATTCAACCTCATTGTTAAGGCAACTACAAACTATAAAATAATTTTTCTTACAATTTCTTATGGCTAGTCGATTAGACAACTGGATAATTCAAATGCCTTTCTTTATAGTTATTTTAATCATGTAATCTTTAAGGAGAAACCAATTGGCTTTCATGATCTTGCAAAGTCAAACTATATGTGTCATTTACATAAGTCATTTATGGCCTCAGATAATCCCTATATACTTAGTTTCATCGCCTCACAAAATTTCTCCATGAACTCAAGTTTCAATCTTTAAAAGTAGATACTTCATTTTTCATCTTAACTCTTGAGACTCATAAAATTATTTGTTCTTGTTTATATGAATGAAATTCTTGTTATAGGTTCAACAGAGAGTCATGTGCTATAGTTTATTACTCAAATGTAGTAGCACTTCTAGTTGAACATCTTAATCAATTCCATTATTTGTTAGATGTGGGAATTAAACATCAGCTACAAGGCATTTTGCTCAGTCAATAAAAATACATTGCTGACCTTCTTGCTCACACCAAGATGTCATATGCCAAACCTTACACTATGGTTGCTCGCCTTCCACTCACCAAACATTCTAGTCTTGCCTTCATGATGGTGAGCTTTGCAGAAAAGTGATTGGTTCTCTTTAATATTTAACTCTCACTCATCCTTTTAGTTAGATTTGTTTTTATCTATACACTTAGTTACAAATGTTTATAGCTTTAGATGTTGGCTGTTTGTATATTTATCTTTCCTTTTTGTTCATATTTATCTTTATATCTTGTACAACATTATATATTATGTAATAGTAATATGAAATCATTAATGTGGTTGTTACAAACACACTAACCAGGTCTAGGTAGTCATATGAATCACCCATTGATTCGATTCTCGTATCTTATCAAACATGGCCTATTGATTCAAGATTGAAACATTGCTCTAAATAGTGATATATTAGATTGTTCTTTTATTTTTCACAAAAATAGGTGCAGATGTGCATATTGTACCTATATGTAGATAGTTTGTGTTGGAATACGCACGAAATAGGAGTAAAAGATTATATCAGATATTTATGTGATTTGGCGTAAATACATACTCCATGAATATAACATAAAATTCACATAGTTTTTGCAAATTACATAATGTATTTATAAGAAGGATGGTAGATTTTATTTTTATAACAATAAAATATTTAAAAATTTTATATTGATATATATAAAGAACATTAAATCATCATTTTCATAAATATGTCTATTTTAGAATATTCTTGTTATTTCTCTTCAAGATAAGTATTGATTGAAATATAATAGTTATTTTGTTTGTAAAAGAGAATAGTTGTGCGATTGATTTACAATAGTGTGTTATCCCATGTTAATTGATTTACGATAGTGTGTTATCATAAATGTTGCAAACAATTTTAATTTATATGGTTATTGATTGAAGAAGAAATTTTGAAATAATTTAAACTTAAATGATTATCGACATGATAATTTCATAATTGTGTAATTCTAACACAATATGTGGCTATTGAAGATGATGTGGCTATGAAAATATAAGATGAACATGAACTATTTTATATTATTACAATGATAAAATTTGCTAGTTCTGATATTGTGTAAACATATTAATAATATAATACAACTGGAAGAAAAAGATTTGTGTACGAAAAATTTAACCATTGGATTTAGGTGTTTATGAAAAATACGAGAAATCTTTCTATATCCTTTTCATACTGATAAATTTTTTTTGAAATTGATGATGAATTATATACACCTATGATGGGTATAACAGTCATCATTCTTGAATAACTACTAAAGGTAGTTATATACAAAAATATATGAAGGCAACGTTTTTAGAAATAAAACTGATCTCTACGTGTATTGGTTTCATGCTGGTTTTCTATCTTCTCTCAAATTTACAAATAAGAAGAAGGAGATTCTACAGTAGAAACTAGAAATAGAAAGTTCTTTAACAAGTGGAATTACAACGATCAACCAAGTATGTATTTTTTGTTTTCTATGCATATAAAATCGATCCTGTGTTTATCATAATCTTTGTGGCTATGTTTCGATATGTTAATCTCTAACATTGGTATTAGAGCATGGTTAAATATTTGTTTATGTTATATGCATGCGTTTGGGAAGATGACTGTATTCAATGAAAAATAAGTGGTTTGCAACTGTGAAAATTGATACATAAATTACGAAAACGTGAAGAAGAAAAAGAGAGTGTTTTCTATTTTTTATTTTTATTATGCTTGGGATTCAACATGAAAATTTTGTGTTGGGAGTTGTTTCTTCTCTCTCTCAAATGCCAAAGTTTTTTTTGTTATAGTATTTACACTTTACACTGTTATTAGATAGCAGTAATGAGAGAAGAAATGGAAAAAAAAAACTGCACTGTAGGAAGAAGAGGAAGAAGACTCTTCTTCAGAGGCACGTGGCCTTTCAAAACAATTGCAATAAGTGTTTTTTTCCTTTTCCCTAAAAAGTTGCGCTGAGAACAAATGGCTACTATTTTTTATCTTATTATATTTAATGTAACTTTTTGTTTTTCCAAAGGCAATGGTCAATATGCCACGACTTTATGCATATGTTTATATATATAAGATAACGTTACATATGGTTTTGTTTTTCCAAACACCATACACACGTATATATATATATATATATTATATTATATAAACATATGCATAAAGTCGTGGCATATTGACCATTGCCTTTGGAAAAACAAAAAGTTACATTAAATATTATATATATATATATATATAAGATATGCATTATATCACTAAACACCGTACGAATATCTATGGCTTTCAAGTCTCTGTTTTTTTTTCTAAGTCTCAACAGATACATTACTATACATACAATTATAATACGACAAAAGTCTTAACAAATAGGTTTTTTGGATATACGTTGGGTTAAGGCTTTGGGCTTTGATATTCAACATATTAAGGTTGTAATAGACATTAATATCTATATTGATGTTTTAAATTAAATATAACATAAAGAATTAGAAATAAGTTTTATAATTTACCCAAACTAATTAATTTCGTTAAATTAGTTTCAAATTAAAATAAAAACAAACTAATTTGTTTAGTTAAAA
>JANIJH010033622.1:0-10983 GCA_024520975.1 Erythroxylum areolatum | reverse complement strand
TATGATCACTGATGTAAATTTCTTTTACTAATAATGCAATTCTATTGTTGAATTGATAGTTTTATTTGTGACAGTAACAAACACATTAGTGACAATATTTTTTTAAGAACAATTTTTCATTTTTATGACAAAATGATGTTGACACTTTTTCCTTAAAATATTAGTGACCATGAACTAATGGATACTGATAAAAAAGCACGAGTGACAAATATTTTTGTCACTATTTTCAATTATTTTAGTGGCGATAATGTTGTCACAATAAAATGAAATGTTGTTACGACTTTATTTGTCACTATTTTATATTATTTGTGTCAATAAATTTGTCATAAATATGTAAAGTTATTGTGATGATACAGTTTTGTCACACATTCCATAGGTTTTAGTGTCGGTACTTTCGTCACAATAAAATGAAGTACTGTTACAACTTAATTCGTCACTACTTTATGTTATTTGTGACGATAAACTTGTCATAAATATTTAAAGTTACTATGACTATATAATTTTGTCACATATTCCAGAATTTTTGGTGTCGAAACTTTTGTTACAAAAGTGTTGCATAATTGTAACAATTTTCTAAATTAGTCACTATTTTATTAGTGACGGAAGTATTTGTGATGGGAGGTGACGACTTTAAAAATTAGACACTATTAATAATAGTGACAAATATTACTACTTTTAGTGACAACTTTTACCTTCACTAAAAATACAATTTCTTGTAGTGACTGTAGGTTTTACGTTCTTCCTCTTCATTTCCATAAATAATTGCTCCGCCTCCTCCAACTTTTTTAACCCAATATACCCATTAATCGTAAGTGACTCCATCAGGGGACAACCCTCTCCTCTTCATTTCTTCATAAAACCTCCTTGTTGTTTTCAACCTCAGTGACAAAAGAAAGCCCAAAGCAAAATATTATACGTATGCCTTGTCGACTCCATCCCCTCACTTAACATCTTGATAAAATACCTCTCTGCCATGATATGCCTCCCTCTCCTCAGGATCAACTTAAGCAGAATATCATAACTATGAGTCATTATTACACCCATGAAAGGTATAATAGTCATTATACTCTGGAAATAACTACCAAGAGTACTTATATGAAAAAAGCGACATTATATATATGCATGTATGGTTTTTTGCTTTTTCATCAATAAAAGAGTACAGAAAAATAACAGAAGTATTCTGTAGTTAAAGTTGATGATAAAGTTCTTTATTCGGTGGAACTACAGCAATAAATCGAGTATGTGTTTTTTGTTTATGATATGCATATGTAAAGATCTTGTTTAATATAATCTTTGTGATTGTGTTTGATCTTGATTATTTTCTAACATTAGTATCAGAGCAAGGTTGTGTTTTTGTTTATATGCATGCTAACAAATCTGTGTTAAACTTTAGCTATTGATTGATTATCTTGGAATAATTATATGAATCTGTTATCAAGTTTTTTTCTGTTATTAGAATTGAACTTGTCTTCTATGATTGTTTTTTTTCAGATTAAAAAAATAAATTTTGTCTTGTTTTTCTTTCCTCTTGTTACTTCTCTCTCTAAGCATTATCCATGAAAGCATGACTTTTGAGTGTTTTCAAATGGCCAACATCATTGTTAGAGAATGCATGCAAAAGTCAAAATGCTTATACTGCATGCACTCATGCAATTGGAAATTGTTTGGTGATATCCCAAAACTTGTCTGCGAAGGTGTTTTTTCGATTTTTTTTCTGGATTCAAAGTTTTTTTGTGTTATTGTTGTTTACACTGTTACCTAAACAAGGATCCACTAACGAGAGCATGAAAAAAAAAGAAAAAATAGAATAGATACGCAGAGAAGAGGAAGAAGACATGTATTTCCTCTTCTTAAAAATTACAAAGACGTGTGAATTTTTTGTTTGTTTGTTTTGTTTTGTTTTTATAATTTTTTTTAAAATATATAATAATAAAAATAAATGGGTCATGTCCAAGATACCTTATCGGCTTTTGACTTGGACCCACAAAATATATATCTTTCTTCCATTAGGATTGAAGGCTTAGGCCTAAATATCCACATTAAGGTTGGAATATACTTTAATATCTATATTAAGATTTAAATTAAATGTAAATTAGAAATAAGTTTTCTAATTTACCCAAACTAATTAATTTCGTTAAATTAGTTTCAAATTAATATAAAACAAACTAATTTGTTTAGTTAAAATAAACTTAGAAATAAGTTTATTTCGTTGAATTAAAATTAGGCGTTTCATTAGAAATAAGTTTCTAATTAAACCAAGATAAATTGATTTGTTCAATTATAATTTAAATTAGAAATAAGTTTCTAATACAATTTGAATTATTCATATGTGAATATGATTATATTAGAAATAAGTTTCTAATTGATTAAAAATTAATAGCGTAATTTGATTAGTTCAATAAATTGTTAAGTAAAAACATTAATCAACTTCAATTAATTATTTCCATATATGAGCATAAGTTTACTATGTGTTAGACAAAATAATTTGTTATTTTGTACAATCTTCTGATTTCTAAAAATTTGTTTTTCAGGAAAATGCCTATTATTAAGTGGACACCTAAGCTTATTCGATGTGAGGCACAAAAGAGACAAATTGGCAATATGTATTTAAAATTAGTTAACATGCAGTCAATGCCAGGAGATGGTTTAACATAACATGTTATTTCAGTTAATAACATAATGTAAGAGTTATATTTTAGAGGTTGCCTAGCTTACGCAGATATTGAAGTAAAGTACATGACTTTGCTTGCAACATTACTTCAACCTCAAGACGAACTGTTACGAATGCTCGGAAATAATATGCCTAACAAGAAGACTTATAATTTGTTAGTGATGACATTTATTAAAGAGATGAATAGAAGATAGTTGATTAGGACTTTATATCATCTAGGTCTTCCAATGGAAATAGTAAGAGCTATTGTACATCGAGCTTCGCAAATTGTGTCTTGCAAACTCGTGCACTCATTTTCACGTAAGGTTCGTTACCTATAAAATGTTAGTAGGTAGTAGCGCATGTAACACAATATGATGTTTTATAAGAACAAAGTCTCAATATTTATCTAATATGTTTACATGAATTTTATATAGGAATTCTTCTAGAGTAAAGTAATTAGGATTCGATTATTGTATGAATGATGATTGAATACATTTGTGGACTTTTGATTTTATAAGCAATTGTGATCAAATTATTTAATCTATGAATGATTAATGTGACATTAACGTGCATATACATTTCTTTTTTATTATAGAAACTTAGTGTTTCAAAATGGCTACTGCTTCGAAGAATATTGTTATTGAACTTAATAGGGGTGAGAAACTTAATGGTGACAATTATGAAATCTGTGTATGAAAATCCAACATGTACTAGTAAAGCAAGAGGCTTTTGAATCATTAAACCTAATCATGGACATTCCTGAGGAGGGCACGACAACCCAACATAGGAAGGATCGTGATGCATATGAATTATGAAAAAAAAGAACTCTTTAGCTTGCATCACGTTGCTAAGTAGCATAGATAATGGTATCAACCGTGAGTTCCATAAATTTGAAACTACAAAGGACATGTGGTCTACATTTACTGCTCGTTTTGGATGTGCTTCAGTGACCAAAGTGAGGTCATTTACTATTAAGTTTGATACTCATAAGAAGCGCCTAGATGATACAATGCAAAAGCATCTGAGGAAAATGTCCAACATGGTAAATTAGTTACGTGATGTTGGTCATAAACTTTCTGATGAACAACAAGTGTAAGCTGTGATTCGTTCACTGCCTCAGAGTTGGGCGCATATGAAGATGCACCTAACTAATAATGAGAACATCAAGACAATGGAAGATGCTATGAGGCATCTCATCTTGGAGGAGGAGCGTCTTGAAGCTTCAAACATGTCTTCTAAGGCATATGCAGTTAGTTATAACTCACATGGAGCTATGAACAAGAAACGCAAGCATCATGGTGAATATAAGTGGAAGAAAAATAAGTAATTCAACCACTCTCCTTAGGAATCCAAGAAGGCAAAATGGAACCAACAAGGAAAGGAAAAACATCCCTTAAAAAAGAAGAACATGAAATATGTGAAGTGTTATAATTGTGGTAATAAGGGTTACTTTGCTCGAGATTGTACTGAGTCTAAGAAAGTACAGCTTTATAGTATAAACATTTGTTCTGTGAATGTTTCTTTTTCTATTTTTCTAACTGAATCACATCTTTTGTAGATTGCAGACTCAGGAGCAACTAAACATGTAGTGAAGGACAAAGATGCCTTCTTTAAGTTTCATAAACTCCCATATAGTAGTCAATGGCTTTATGTAGGTGACAATTCCAGAGTTACTGCACAAGGAGTTGTCACATGTAAATTGGACATGTATGGAGGACGACCTCTCATCATACATAAAGTATTATTTGCTCCACAAATTTGTAGGAATCTCTTATCTGTGTTAATGTTGGTTAGACTTGGTTTTAATATAAATTTCCGCAATGGTGGAATGGATTTATATCTTGAATCTATTAATTATGGTCATGGTTTTTTATTGGATGGTTTTATTGTACTGGATGTGTTAAAGGAAAATAATAATATTAGTTATTCATTATTTACATCTAGTAACTCCAACAATGATGCAACTTTGTGGCATGTTAGACTATGTCATATTGGTCAAATTCAAATTAGTCGATTAGCTAAAGAAGGGCTTTTAGGTAATCTAAGTCAAGTAGATATATTTGCAAGTGATCATTGTTTAGCTAGTAAAATTGCAACAAAGCCATTTGGAAAGGGAACACGAGCTTCATATCCATTGCAATTAATTCATTCTGACATTTGTGGTCCAATGAATGTAAGGGCTAGACGTTAGGTAATTTATTTCATCACATTCATAGATGACTATACTCGATATGATCATATCTATTTGATTTCTCATAAATTGCAAGCATTCGATTGTTTCATAAAATACATGAACTTGGTTGAGAATCAATTAGATAAAAAAATAAAAGCATTACGAACTGATTATGGACAAGAATACTTGTCATAAAAGTTTAAGGCTTTATGTGATGAGAAAGACATAGAAAGACAATTAACAATTCCTAGAACCCCACAACAAAATAGCTTCGCTAAAAGATAAAATAGGACGTTAATAGAAATGATTAGGTCCATAATAGCTCAATCAAATTTACTGATCACTTTTTGGGGTGATGCATTGTTAGCAACCACCTATGTACTTAATCATGTGCCCATGAAATTAGTTACTAGCACACCATATGAGTTATGAACTGGTAGGAGACCGATGTGTCCTGTCTCAGATCTTGGGGATGTGTAGCCTATGTTCATGATCTCTCTCATAAACATGGGAAATTAGCCCCAAGAGGGAGAAAAAGTATTTTTATTAGATACTCAGAATATTCAAAAAGATACGTGATCATTAGTGAACAAGTTCATGGAGGTGTAACTGAATTTGAATCACGAGATGTAACATTCATAGAGAATGATTTTCCCAAGCAAGGCAAAATAGGTAAAGACCTGTTGTTATATGATTCGGTTGATCAAAATGATTTTATTATGAAGAATCAAGATGAGGAACTTCAACCAAGTGGGAGCAATTTCATAAAAAGGTTCTCTATGATGACTAATCCGAGTGGGAACAATCAGATCAATCATGAATTTTTTTATGATGAACCTCGGTTAAGATGAAGTAATCAAGGAATAATTCCCCGACGTCATTTGAGATTGAAGGAAAAATTAATATGATTATTCCGCAAGAGGAAGAAGAGCCAAAGAATGTAAATAAGGCTCTTACTAGCCCTGTTAAAGAAGAATGGATGAAAGCAATGACAGAAGAAATGGTTTCTTTAAGCTCAAATCAAGTATCGGATTTGGTTGACCTCCCTGAAGGGCGTAAAGCAATTAGGAAGAAGTGGTTTCTCAAAATTAAATGAAAAGCTTATAGCAATTTCAAAAGATATAAGGCATTCCTTGTAGCAAAAGGATACACACAACAGGAAGGAATTAATTACGAGAAAACTTTTTCACCTGTGGTGAAGTTTGCTTCAATCTGTCTTATTATGGCTATAGTAGCCAGTATGGATCTTGAATTACATTAAATGGATGTAAAACTGCTTTTCTCAATGGAGAATTAGATGAAGAAATCTATATGAAACAACTTGAATGTTTCATTAAGGCAGGTAAAAAAAATTATGTCGATTATTAAAATCAATTTATGGCCTGAAGCAGTCTTCAAGACAATGGTATATTTGTTTTCATAACGTAATCATTTCATATGATTTTCAAATGATCGATGAAGACCATTGTGTGTATGTTAAGAGATCCAAAGATAAATTCACAATTTTATCTTTATACATGGATGATATATTGATTGCTTATAATGACTGTGTGGTTCTTATGCAAATTAAAGATTGGTTATCATCTAAATTTGAAATAAAAGACATGGGTGAAGCGGCATACATTTTTGGAGTCAAGATTTCAAGAGATCGTTTGAAGAGATTGTTATCGCTTTCACAAGCAATGTATATTCAAAGAATTATTGAACGATTTTGTATGTAAGATTGCAAATCAATTGATTGTCGGAACCCGATCCGGAGACCGGACTCCAACTGCTTATAACTTAACCTTGCAGGATTCTTAACTGTAACTCCACCTTCGAGGCGAGTGCACACTACTTAAACATCAAAGCTATCATCATAAACAAGACTTATGCATCATGCTAACTTTCAACCATCATAACTCTCAACTTCCCACTTCTATTGTCTAACCAATTTCACAAGACTTTGCACAATCAACCTCACACAAGCCTCATACTCACCTTCATTACACATGCATGACCATCAATCCCAACCTCATAACATTTACCTACCTATATGATATTCATGCCATCTCATGCATCATCTCAAAAGATCAATGGTCATACAGTCAAGCATTATACATTAAGGTGTAAAATTCACTTTTGAATCATAACTCA
Organism: Erythroxylum areolatum; assembly: GCA_024520975.1. Lineage (NCBI taxonomy): Eukaryota > Viridiplantae > Streptophyta > Magnoliopsida > Malpighiales > Erythroxylaceae > Erythroxylum > Erythroxylum areolatum. The sequence continues at coordinate 4,021 of JANIJH010033622.1, read as the reverse complement.
TTCATTCCATTTTCATCAAACCATGTCATATTTCATACAATGCTTTAGTGGGCATTTTAAGCCCAATTACATGAAACTTCAAAATACAATATCATTCTCAAAATGCAACTAAAGCATTGTTTTACAAAAATCATTTCAATCACAAAACCAAAAGAAAACTCTTGGAGTAAATGCCTTTAAGCTTGCTCCTCGGGATCCTGCTCATTTCCTGGAGAATTTGAGGGGGGTGAGCTTTCGCTCTGTGGGTAACATGTTTATATTTATGCAAATAAGCTGAATTTATTCATTATCCATACTATTAGCAATTTTCTCATCAAACAATCATACAACTTTCATTTCATAAATTCATCAAGCTAAAAGCATAATCTTCATGATTCATGCATCTATCATACCTGCACATACTTGCTAACACATAAACACATAGCTAATGGTTCGATAAGTCCACGGGTACTGACGAACTACACGAGTGTAGTCGTATGCTGAGGAGTCCTAAAAGGAACATCCTATGCCACAATCGGGCAGGTGGGCGAAGCCTATACTAGTCAACGTGCACGTGACTCTGCTGGGTGGACTTAACTAACCCACATAACATGAATTCATGCATTAAAAATCTGGACTTTTCTTGTCCAATTGGCTGATTTCTGAAAATGGATTTTTCATGCATCCATAAAGCTGATTATGCTTAAAGCACATTTCATGCTGTCACTAACATTCATGCTCATTTAATTCATGGCAAGTTCACACAATATCATGTACTGCTACAATTCTCATTTAGTGACAATCATAGACAATCAATGCTCATTTTCAAACAATGTCAAGAACTCAATACACAATTAATGCTCATTCTCAAAGTAGTTGAAAACATTAATTTCATTAGTTAAATTAGCATTCAATACTTACTAACATAAAGATAAAAATGAAACCCACCTTATAACTTGCTTTAAACTTGATTAGGAGTGTTCTCCCTCTTGCTCTTCTCTTCTTTCTTGTCCCTCTTCATAATAACAAGAAAAAAATCCCAAATCAACATAGGATTTAGAAATTGAAAAACCTAAAAACCTAAATCATGAAATTTATAAGAGAATCACTAGACCCATCTTATTCTTCATCTTCCTAACTCAAAACCCAAGTAAAAACTAAACTTTAAACTCATGGCTTACCTTGAATCTCTACTTAACCAAGTGATTTCTTGGTTCAAAGTGAAGCTTAGACTCTCCTCCACACTTTTTCTCCTTGAACTTTCTTCAAAAACCTCTTAAATCTCTTGGAATCTCAAACCCTAGGCCAAAGCTCCTTCTTTTTCTCCTCTTCTCCCTTCCATGGCCGAAACTCTCATCTTCCCTCTCTAATTTTCGTGAATCTCCTCTTCTTTCCCTACAACTCACTTCTTTCTTTCCCTTTTTATACTCCTTACTAGCTAACTTAAGCCCAAAGGCCCATTTTCCTAACTCCTTTCTCCTCTTTTCTTCTTATTTCCTCTTTAAACCACTTAAGCCCATCTATCATTTAGGCCCACCTTATTCTCTTCTTCATTACCTTCCTACTTCATTAAAGCCCAACTAACTCATTTAATTCCATTAACTCACTACCTAACATCTTTAATGCTAACTCATACTAATTAATGTCAAGTTAATTATGCTAACTTAACTTACTCAATTAAGCTAATCATGCTTAATTAAAAAAAGAAATTTTGGGGCTAACATTGATAATCCTATTGCTAAAAATGAAGGCCTTAGTAAGAGAAATTGCCCGTCAATGCCACAAGAAAGGGAACAAATGAAGAATGTTCCCTAATCTAGTGCAGTTAGAAGTCTTATGTACGCAATGATATGTACAAGACCAGATATTTGTTACGCTGTTGGCTTGGTGAGCAGATATCAATCAAATATGGGTCAAGCACATTTGAAAGAAATAAAGAGAATATTGAGGTATCTAAAGGGAATTGTGGACTATGCATTATGTTATCAAGGCAATGATCTATGTATACAAGGATATACAGATGCAGACTGGGGAGGAGATTTAGATGAAAGAAAATCTAACTCAAGATATATATTCTTACTAAACCATGGAGCAATATCATGAAAAAGTAAGAAACCATCTTGCGTTTCATTATCCATAATAGAAGTTGAATTTATAGCATTCTCAACTATAGCACAAGAGGCTGTGTGGCTTCATCGATTTTTTATGCATTTGGGAGTCACTAAAATCGAAATTAATCTAGTAACCATCAATTGTGAGAGTCAAGCTACAATGATTTATACTAAATACCCCAAATTTTATTGTAAGACAAAGCACATAAATACTAAGTATAATTATGTGAAAGATATAGTTATATGAGGAGAAGGAAACATGAGATATATATCTACGCGAGATATGATAGCAACCCAATGACAAAGTCAATTTTTAGAGATGTATACATTGGGCATGTAAAGTCATTAGGACTACATAGATGTTGAAATGTACTGATAAACATTTCTCTGTGTATGTTCACTCAGTCTAATGTCATATGTTTGGATATAATGTATGATGAAAATTATACATTGTGTATCATTTGATTCATGAATATATGTGTTTGTATATAAATATATTTTGGGATGAATCGTAAGTATATGAGACAGATTATAGATTGGCCCTCTCACACGAAAAATCACCTCTATTGTTTATGCTCGCTAGAGATGAGGCATGTTTAAAGTTTATTATCTAGGTGATAATTGAAAGCAAGAAACTTAAACCATAAAACTCGCAAAGAAATTTGTTCAAGGTGATTTATTAATCACTATATCTATCTTAGGTTGCCAGATGTGAGTTCTGAACAGGTTTTGAGTAGAAAAGTGAACTCAAGTTAAACATTGAGTATGTTTGAACTATCATCTGTATAGTATTTCTTGGATAAAAGATGTTCAAGTTAAACGAAGTAGTAAATATTGTAGCATATGAATCGTACCATGTGTAGCACCCCCTTACTGCAGGGTACGCACCGGGACGCCCGTGGGTCGTTCCGACGCATATCCCACAATAAGGGTGCACTACGATCGATCAGTTCTATAATCCACATGGCATCAATACAATAAAATCCGCAATATCAAAATCACTAAAATTTAAAAACCATAGTGCTTTCCTCATTTCATAATATCAATCAGAAATATAGACAAGTCTATCAGTTCCCTACAGTCCAATACAATATTCCCAAAAAGGAAACTGATACAAAAGTCTATACTAAGTCATCCCCAAAATCTAATCCCAGCTGACCGACCTGTATGTCATCGCTTCTCTTGCCAATGCGCTCACGCGACAGGAAAAGTATAACTCTGGAGCTAGGAGTCTAATCTATCAGTCCTGAAAAATAATTGCAATTTTGGGTGAGTTTGCGAACTCAATGAGAAACCATCATCGATGGTTCACTCAATTCATGCATTACGCAAATCGCGTACAGCACATCACAGTCACAATTAAAATATCATATAACAGTTCACATTTTCTCATACCATCACAGTTCTCAGTATTTAACACAATTCAGTTATCACATTTATATGCAATGCATATGAGACTCTTTTCTAGTTATTTCAGTGTTATGACTGAGCGCTCATTCAGTGACAGTGTACAGTAGACGCGTCTAGGGAGTAGGAGAGCCCTCATGCAGGATACACTAACTCCCCTCGAGATCGAGGCTCGGTTCAGTGACAGTATTCGAGCTTAAAGCTCTTTTCAGTAATAATAGCGACTCAGATCACAACGTTCATTATCTGTTCATGCATTTATGTATGAAATGCATATGTCCAATAATTCACAGTCATATGACTATAAAAGCCCATTTAACACAGTTTCCCATAATCACATATCAGTGAAATCCAATTTATCACAAGCATGCATTTCGATTCTAACCATTCACATATTTATGCAATTTACTTTGGCAAATAGTTCACACAAAGCATTTACAATTAGAAATTGAGGAACCAACTAGGTTACTCACAGTACGCTCCAGATTAGCATTTGCTTTCAATTTCTGGGAACGCATGAATGC